>JAIPRL010001341.1:0-21877 GCA_025469235.1 Pemphigus obesinymphae | reverse complement strand
CCTAACCACTACGCTACTACACCGATGTGGATTCCGTACCATATTTCTATCTTATAAGTACCGCGATCGGCGTAACAAAGCGGTTGGCGGGAAATCCTGTTCGTTCCAGTACCGACCGTACGGGGACGAAAACGGTTGGGAAGACGTCCAGTCATGGTTTAACGAAGCCGCGAAAAACGGTCGCGCCATCGGTGTGACGCGAAAACGTGCCGGAAAGTGGATTAACGGGAATCGTGGATTTGGTAGTGATTCTTATCACGAAGAAATCGCGCGGTAAAATGATAACGCGATGGTCGACTGGTGCCGAGGAACACCCCCCCGCTAATACCCCGCAAAAACGCTTACCGCAGCTCCTACCTCCTTCTATTTTTCGACGTTCTCGAGAGAATTTTGCGAAAACGGGACACAGAAAAATCGCGAAACCTTTGCAAAATAGTTTCGATCGGCGTTTGACGTGAAAACGCGCGTAAAACGGCACGGAAAACGCTCAAGGAATAAAATCGGAATATTTTTGGCGATCTCATGGCGGAAAAACGTCATGGAAGAAAAAACAGGACCTTAACGTTTTATTAAAGGTATATGATTATTATTATAAACAAGTTTACATTTTCGTTAATATTGTGTCGAATTTAACAAGTTTCGTCTTGCGTCATTTTTGAAAATTGGTAAAATTCATCATTAAAAAATTAAATGTTCATTACACAGTTATACTCTTAAGTATAGTTATTATATATGATTTAATTTATTTTTCGTTTATAAAATGTAATATTAATAATAGAAACCATTAAGTTTAACTCAAACATACACACACAAATATATACATATATATATATTGGTTATAATGGTTTTCGTTAAACACATTTAAAATAAGAAATTACAAAATATTCGGTTTCTTTCTTGAAATAATTTTTTTAAACCAGCTTACGCGATTATATATTTTAATAAGGTAATTACTTCATTAAGTCACATAATAATATTTTAATCTTTATTTAACGATTTGGTTAAATAGTTGAGAGGTACACATTTATTTAAATAAATAATTAGAAGTTATAAATTATTTTGAATACTTTGAATTACTAACACGCGATCATCCCCGATTATAAATGGTTTTCTATATTAAACTCACAACATTATTCTTTGCCATAATATTCTTTATAATTAACAATTAATTTTCTCTTTCACGTTTATAATATAAACATATTTACTAATTAATCTGGCAAAGTTGTGATTATATAGATATTTTATTACCTTAACTAAAAGTTATAAATATATTATAAATGTTATTCGTTATCTAGTAAACTTCTAATCCAATATTTAAATTAATTTTATATTTTAATACTTATATTATTTTAATTATTTTTGAAGTATATTAAAAATATAATGGGTGATTAAAATGATAATAATATACAATAAAAACAAATATACAGAAAAATGGAAGTATAGTGTACAGACAAAATGTTATTTCATAGGTTAATCAAATTTAAATTAAATAGGTATTTCGGGTATTTTTATCACCTAAAGTCACTGGTACGATAAATATAATAAAATATAAATAACTGTTTATTGCAAATACAATATATAACAATTTGATTATTATTTCAATTAAAAAATAAAAATTAATTTATGTATAAATAGAGTTACGTTTATTAACATTGTAAACTTTTTTAATTTTTCGTAAAACATAATTTATAATTTGATAGTTAAAAGAAAAATTATAGGTTAGTATTTATTAAACATCAAGTATTTTAACATTAAGTTCATTCTTTTAATTATATTATATATTGTAGAAAAACATATGTATACAAATGTTCAAGATGAATATATGTAGATACTTGTTTAAAAACGGTAATATATACATTTTATTATAAATAGAATCAAGCAATTTGGTATTTAAATAAATTTTAAAAAAAATATATATATATATATATATATATTAATAAATATATAACCGTTTAGAATTAGTGATATATATCAATTAATACACAATATATTATGACGTATGTATGTATTTTAATAGTTATCATATAAATATAGGGATAAAATTGTCATTTTTTAATATTAAATAGTATTTAAAAATTAAAAACAAAAGCAATTATATTATAATTATTTATACATGATGGCTTTTTACGGTTTTAAATCTTATATAAATATTTTTACAAGAACGCCTATAATAGGTAATCACTCTTGTTTAGACAATATTTTTGTTAGGGTAACAGAATCTAAATTAAATCAAATCAAAGGATTTGATATACAAACACAGATAATTGACCATTTTTCTGTATAACAAACTAAAACAAATTCCTGATAAATTAAGCGAACCTTCAAAATTCAAAATTATAGATTTCAAATTTTAGGTAGTACACTTATAGAAGAAAATTGGACAGTTTTCTATAATTCAAATAAGTGTATTGATGGAAAAACCTAGCAGTATTAATAAGGTAAGTTCCAAATTCTATAGAATAAAAGAGTGGATGACAAAAAGTCTATTAACTTATGTATGTCATAAAAATAAATGGTCGAAAAAGGACAATAAATCTTTAAATAAAATTATCTTTTAAATCTCAAGTTACGTACATTTTATAATAGTTATAGATACAAATTTTTTATTTTAATTAGGAATGTTAAAACAGATTTTTATAAAAATATATTTTCGAAAATAAATGGTAATCCAAAACTTACACGAAAAACAATTAATCAATTAATAATATTTCTGGGTCATATAGTTATTAATGATAACATATTTGATTTGCAAAAAATTATTTTGATGCAGCAAATAATTTTCAATGTTTTCAATGATTATTTTACTAATATTTGTAAAGTTTATATAAGTAAATTTAAAAATAATTTTTTAAGAAAAAAACAATATACTAAACAGGTTTTTTTTTTGATATGTTTATAAATGGAATTGGAATATTAGAAGTATTAAACATAATAATTAAATTCAAAAATTATACAGCCACTGGTTTTGATAAAATATCTGTTACACCTTCAAAGGATATATCTATTCATATCAGTGAGCCTTTAGTTTATGTATTAAATTTATGCATAAAACAATTTTTTTTAACTTTGAAAGTTCACCATGGTTTATAAGCTATTTGGAAAATATAAATCAAATGGTTACAGTAAATGGTATACTAAGTAATAAGGTAGTGTGTTGGGGCCAGTTTTGTTTATAAATCATATAAGTAACTTTAAATAAAATTGAAAAATTTTCACTTACGCTGATGATACTTTTTTCTAGCTACTCACAGGAAACTCTACAAAGAAAATCAAAAACTGGAGTAAATAAAATATATAATTAGGTAAATAGTAATAAACTGTTTGTGAATATTAACATAACTGTTTTTATTGCTTGTACTAATATAAATATACATACTTTACCTATCAATGTAATATTAATTCATTCGTGTAATAATGATATAAAAAATTGTCATAATTGTCAATAAAAAGTGAGATTAAACAGAGTTAATTACTTAAGTTTAATTATTAAATGTCATCTATGGTGAAATGTACATATTAATAATTTAGTTATGTACTTAAGATTAATTGTCTATAAAATGTACAAGATAAATAAAGTATTACCCATTGAACCGATGCACACTATATATCAAGCACTGTACAAGTTTATTTTACAGCATAGTTTAACAATATAGGGAGGCTATGCAAAAAATTAAATGAGGCATTTAGAGGTACAAAAAATCTAATTGTATGGATATGTTGAAATAAGAGGGACTAATAAGGCTCTACATCACACAATTATTTAGGTTTTAAGATAGTTACAGTCATATTTGTGTATAAGCAGTTTTCTATATTACACGTGTCCAATAAAATTATATTATTTCTGTATAGTACACAAAAAAATATATTGAAAAACACTTTATAGATTAATTATCTATTAGAAAACTTAATATTATAACCTGTTTTTTAATTCTTAAATTTTAAATCTTTATTTTATTGGAATTAAATATTTTATTTTTAGTCTTTTTTCTTTTGTTTTAATAATATATATATATATATTTAAGGAAATGTATGCTCTATATGTAAACTTGTATATTTATAGAGTATTTGATTTTCTTTTTTTTCATTATTATTATGTATTGTAATTCATTCATCACGCCACAAGCTATGCTTTGTAGGCGAATTAATCATTATTTTCACACGTTGAAAATATTCACTGTTTTATTTTTGATATTTTAAAATAAAAGAATAAAAATAAAAAAAATAGGAAGAAAATAAATTAAATATCGAAATATAATCGTATTCAATAATTGAATAATTATTATTATCATAGAAATTGGGTTATATCGAAAGCACGTAAATTTGATTTCAAGGTAGATTTTATACAATCCTTACGTGTAAAATTTTTTTTCCTTTTTTTTTTATTTCGATATGTAGTAAATAGAAGTTACTTCCATATTTTCATATCGCATCTAATTTTTTTTTTAAACATAATGAATTTTATGAGTTAATCTGAACGGCGATTTATATAAAAGTATATGGTGAGGAATATTATTTTCATTTTCATTTCATGGACGACGTATAGTTACACAATATATAGACGCATATCTTTGTTTCACTCTTTTTAGTTTATTGCCTCGGCACTCTATTAATGACGCACTTATACTTAACTTCTTAAACTTTCTATTTAATATTAAAGGAAATTACCAAGTATTTGATTTCAACTCGATTCCGTGGCAATGCATTAATGTACCGAAATTGCCTATTGGAAGCGCCGTATTACGAAACGAATAATATATACCTAACCTAATCTAGCCGTCGTTACCACCGTTGCATACACTATTAAAAAGCAGATTTTTTTCTTTATTAGACAGCAAGTTTTAATGTCAAAAATGTCCATTTAATCTTATTCTCGTGTTTGATTTTATCATATGCATTTATTAATAATAATTCGAGCACCACGATAAAGATGTCTCGTGTATATTATTATAATATAATATATAGGGCACAAGTTCGATTGAATATAAAGTATTATATATATTTTTTTAATACCATGTACGTAATATGTAAAAACATTATTGTCCAATTACTTAAATAAACAAATCTTTATTTTTCTCTGTATTCGACTAAATTATTAAAAAACACGTTAAAAAAATGTAGTATATTAAAAATTTTATTTTTCATTTTTTATTTTATTAATATTGTATTTCTAGTTAAAATGTTCGGATATTTAAAAAATATTAACTTTTCAAGTAGTTAATTACAGAAAATATACTTTTAGCATGAGTAATTTATAAATTTTCAAGTACAGAAATTAATATTAAATAATCTATTTTTATCGATCTATTATTACAATTAATGTCTATCTCGATATAATAAAAAACGTTCCAAGTTGTCCATTTTAATGTCATTATTAAACTTATATAGACAAAAAGAAATCTATTTTATTATAAGTGTATATGCTAAATTATTTCTTGTTTGACTGAAAACTGATTGATTTTAAACTTAGAAAGTCATATAAAAATCCTTATTGTTTTTGAATGTACAATTTACACACATATAACGACACTTACATAAATTTTTATTTATTTGGATGATCAGTGCGTGAATCTAAACATTTAGTTGACATTTGATTCAAAATCCTTATCATACATGATTTAAAGTTTATAGCGAAAAAGTATTAACGATAATAAGAATAAATTATTGTAATAATTAATAAATATATACTGCAATATGGTTAAATTCTTATAGTATACCTATTCGGTATAATAGTAGGTTATGTTCTGATAGGATATATGGGTATATCGACATAATATGGCACTTTAGGAAAAGTATTATTTTACGTATGCCATACTATACGAGTATACACTGCACTACAGAACAAACGCAGTTCATAATATTGGATTTTCGTGTTCCTTGAAATATTATAGTAGGTATGTGGTTAAACACGGGCTATGTTAAAATACAATACATTGTTCACCTGGTATAATATTGTTTCTAATTTTTCCCGACTTTTTCTCTCATGCTGAGTAATCGACTAAATATCGTATATGGAAGTACTTCAATATTTCACGTATACAATTTATTGTGTTAAACTGTATGTTCCCAAAGGCTGTTTACAATTAAAAACAATGTACAATGATGGTATTGGAAAAATGGTTTACATAATTTAAAAACATCATATTGGATATGTGATCTGTCTATATAGGTACTCTTGAAATAACCTTATAATTATAATATATTTCCTTTAATATCAATAGTAAAAATTCTCAAGTGTAAATTCTAAAATTAAGTCAAAATCTGTGCTTTTTAAAAATACATTTTAGAATCAATATACAAATAATGTAGTATAACATATTATATAAAACTAGATGTATTTAGAAATACAGAGAATAAAATTTATTTAAATATAAATATAATTAGTTTAGTTAAAATAATTGCATTAAAAGTATGTCCGGTTAATACGGTGCACTTTCATGATTTGAATTTACTTTTCAATAAAAAAAAATAAGAATTTGTTATACAATATAATATTATTCGAATAAGTGAAAAATCAAAAATGTTGTTTGAAAGTATTCAAATCTTTAAAGCGCTCTCCTGAATACTTTCACATAAATTGGATCTTATTTTTACTAAGATCTTGTATAATTCAATGAAATATTTTTATATTTTTACCTTATGCATTATAAAATATAAGTTTGAATAGAGCTAGAATATTTAAATTACCTATTTATTTTAATAATATTATTGCTACCTATATAATTTATATTATGTGTATTTAATTTACACTGCCTACTGTAATTCTCTGTATAATATTTCAGTCGCATTTTTTTTTACATAAGATCAAACAAATATTTATATTGACTGAATGAGCTTACATTAATATACTAGGTAAATATGTATGAATGTAAAATTTTACTAAACGAGATTTGACTTATAAACAAATATTAACACTGCAGATTAATATAAAAAGCGTTTTTAAATGTGAAATAATTCCATACTGTATTTATATGCATTAAAATTTTTATGTATACAGATGAAAATAAATATGTATTAAATATGTGATATAATCCAGTTTTGATATTGTGGGATTTTAAAAGTTTATTTATAATTACATTAGAATTATATCATATTAAGAACAACTATTTTTGATCATCAATTATAAAATATTCTCAAGTATTTATATATATTAAGTTCTTCAAGTATTATGAATGTTATTCTTCCTCCTAAATATTAACAATATTGTATTTTAAGGGGCTGCAAAAGGCATTTTTAATGGGTTCTGTATCGTTAATTTTTAAGAAATATTATGAAAAATAAAAATCTAACAATTTAAAAATATTAAGGTACATTTTAAAATTAATCTAAAAATAGCCTCGTAACTATATCACTTTTTATTGTTATTTAATCACGAAATTTCTACCTAAAAGACCAATAAATGTTGTGAACATATTGCAGAACTATGGAAAGTCGGATTTATAATCTTCTAGGGATTGATCGAAGAATTTTTCTTAATTATTACAGATTAAAGTAATCAATGTTAAAAATTTCGATTTTTAATGATAAATAATATGTCATAAAATAAAACTCCTTGATCGATTTCTAGAAAATAAACTGATGAGTTCAAAACAGTTTTCAGAATTGAAATCCGACTTTTCAATCCTACACTTTTGTAAAGCATTTGGGTCGATTTTTCGTTGGTGTTGCGGCTTTTTAAGACGTTTTTTTATATTTTTATTATACATCATAAAATTTGTGTTATAGATTTTATTGATGTTATAAATTTATAATATTTAATTATAATTATAGATTTTTTATTATATTAAAGCATTGAAACTTTTCGGAATTAAGACTACTATATAAGTACCAACCTACTATTTTAAAATTATAATTTTATTATTTTTTTGCTTTTCATGGATTCTATATACTTTATATGATATATTACTTATATACCTTCCAACTGTATATTATGTTTATAGTTCCATTATATTGTAATAATTTAAATTCGTTTATTAAAAAAAAAAAATCTTCTATTATAATAATAAAAAAATAATCTAAAATAACACAATAACGGTGGGTAAATATCTGATATTATACTATATTTACAAAAAAAAAAAATAAAAAAATGATATATGAATTTTGAAAGATTTACCTTTAAAGATTTATTTGAAATCACTATTGTTAATTCAATATTTCTTTTTATTTAAACACATTGTATACGTTCAGTCATGAAATTAATGTTCTTAAGTTTAAGAACGACTTTATATTTTTTTCTTATGTAAAACAACACGAAAAGAAGTAGGAACAAGATTTGTAACTTTGTGAACTCTTTATATATATATAGAGAAGTGATTCTTTAGAAACACAGATGTATATATATAGTTAGTTATATATAATCAACCGTAAAAACAAACGCCTATTGTAACCAAAACTTTGAATTGGAGAAATGTTTGGAACAAAAATAACTGATTGGATTGATCTATTATTTTATGCTGACGCCAAATTTTTGAACAAAAAAACTTATTCGTTTATTAATTCAAAAAACTACGAAAAAAAAAGTTTTTAATCCATTTAAAACAGTAACAACAAAAACGTTGGAAAAATAATAATTACATTTTTGCAATCTTGTCGACCGTAATATTTAATTATAATAAACTTTGCGATTCGTAATAATTTAATGCTGTATCATGTACAATCATTTCTACCTGCAACTATTGCGTAATAACCCTTTGTTCATATACATTTAAGTAAAATAATAACATATGTATATTGGTGTATTGTTTTGGATCAAAATATGTATTTTTATAGGAACTACCACGAATTCCATTTGAATTTAAGACAGTAATGTATTATTGATAATAAATAAGCGTTAATACGTATAATACATAAATCGGAATAGATTTTATTCCAAAATAAATAGTTGCTCTTTTAGTGGTAAGTACAGTTATTACCAAATTATCATAGAATTAAAAATTATTATATTACACATTATTATAAGTTTGAACAATTTGTGTTAATTTTTATCACTGTAAAACCCTTGTATTAATATATCAAGTTTGATTTCAAAATGTTGTTTATTGTATAATATTATATAATAATAATAATATATAATATATAATAATAACAATAATAATATTCATAATTTCTAACTATATGCTAATAGTCTTAAAATATAATAAAATGTTATGAAAAGTAGATTTTGAACATTTTAATATTCTAATCTAGTCTATTATTATTATCTATTTACCACCTCAAGTATTTTAACTATTACTTTATATTAATATATAAGTTTCATCTTAAAGAAAGTTAAAAAAGATTAGAATTATTTATTATTCGTAATTTTAGATAAAGATATTTTTAATTTTTTTAATATCGGCTGATTGCCATTAGTGTACGGAACAATTAAATAAAAAATGTTATAAAAGATAAAAAAGGATATTTTCTTATTTTATATAATATATCATAGCTAGGTACCTAATGCACTAATATTTATATGTAATCTTTCTAATAAAATAATGTTTGCTCATTTTCATTGTTTATTTTTTAATTTGAAGTAATGCTTATTTGAGTGATATCTATATATAATAATTATGAATTTATTCTGAAAGTTTGTTCATTTATTTATTTATTTGTTTGTTTGTTTCCAAAAATCCAACAGATTCAACTGACAGACGATTTCCATACATATTATTTTTTCTATAAGGCAGCTGTTTAATGTAACATTAAAATAAAAATCCGTTCTTGTGGAAGAAATTAATCAATGAAATTTTTTATCATACTAGACATATTTTGTTGATTTGCTGATATATATGAACATTATATACTCATAGAATAGATTACTAGCTTAAATATTACATATGACTTGAAAATAATAACGATTTTAAGATGTTCAAAAAATAGGGTGTAATTAGTTCATATAAAATAGACGCATTTTGATAAATATTGGGAGAATACAAATTGTTGTAAAATATATAAAAATAATATTAACATTATTTGTCATAAAATATATTAAATGATAGAAAATGATAAAAAAATTAAAATACTGGGTGGATCTTGCTAGTATACAGGATGATTTTCTTTACCATATGCCAGGCTTTATGCTGGAGAAGTAGCTATATATAATTTTTATGGCATTGTTTTTAAAAAAGTTATTCGTTTAATTCATTCTATATTATTTCATATTTTAATGTTTTATCCCCCCCTATTCGTTAAAAATATAACAACTATCGATTTTGAAATAAAAATCTATGATTTAAATTATAAAACCCAAAAGTGTTTTTTTTTTATTATTATAAGAATTTTCATCTTTTGATTTTTATGTCCAAGGAATTTAAGACGTAGCGTAGTGGATAAGTACGTACTTTAGTTCAATAGCTATAACATGCTGGTGCAGTACTTTTTTATAATTTAAATTTGTTTGTTTTAAATTTGAATAATTATTACTCGGGTAATATAAATTTAAAAAACGAAAATTTATATAGTTTTAACAAATAAAGAATGGGAATTTTTTGAGAAAAATTATTTATACTTCCCGAGTATAGCTATATATTATTACTTATGGTAAACAATATCATCATATGTATTATATCAGTTGAAACCATGATAAGTAATAAATAATAATATGTATATATTGCGTTCCCACGTGTTTTAACTATTCCGAATATTTAAGTATACCTAGTTGTAAATTTCTACAAAATACTAATTTGGTTATATTTGGTTTGGACTAAGAATGTGTAATTTTTTTAATGTTTATTCGTATAAATCGCTAGGCTAAATACGAATATGGTATTTCATAACATAAGAATACATAATAATATTTAACTCTATGTGATATACAAGAATGTGAATTTACCTATTATGTAAACAATATTTTGTAATTTTTTTTTCATATAGCATATTATATTAAGGATAAGAAAGAAAACTATATCATCGTAATTGTTTTTTTTCACTATACCTTTGTATTAAAATATGTAAACGCAAATCGGTATTATTCGTGTGGGCGTGTTGGCGATGAAAAATATTATGTATATATATCATATATTGGTACAACATATATTATTTAGATAAAACTGACAAGAGAAAAACGTTATTTTCTGGTAAATAAGTAATTATATGCATATTTTATTTTGATCCACCTATACACATAAGCTAGCTTCGAGAAAAAAATATAAAAAGTTTAAAAAGTCGGGAGAATTGAAAAATCGGGTCATAGATCACTGATAACTCATGAGCCACAAATTCGAGTAGTTCTCGATGGACAAGCTTGATCAGACTCAAGCCACATGGAGGATATTGGAGGATATATGGAGGAAAATCGGCTATTTTTACGGCCAAATTCGGTAGCTACTATTCAGTGTTCACCTTAGGAATCAGTGGACGGCAATCACATCGATCTATAGATCGGAAACCATCACCAATTGGTGTGTAATAAAACATCCCGTGATACAATTTATGCCGCAGACTCCAGCCGCACTGCGGCGGACAGTTCTATACGAGGCATATCGTTCGACGAACCGAACGTATCTGCGGGTCGACTAGACCAACGGTACATAAAGTTATCGGATCGATAAAGTATTCCGACTTCATACGGCCTATCTGGACGTACCTTCCTCATCTCATTAACGATCACCTATTTGCATATTTCTTTCATCTGCCCTTTATTTAAAAGTGCAGAGACTCCATTATATTCCATCCGTAACCTAGGGCTCCGGGAAACCAGTGTATTTGCGCCACAGTTATTAGGGACTGGGGACCTTTCTAGGTACTCCTGTATCTCTTTGTCCCTAGGACATATCCTCTGTCCACGTAATAATTGTATGTATATAATATATATATATATATTTTTATATATTATTTATTTTGTATGTAATTAATAATCTAACTTGTATTATATGTTTTTATAGACGTGTTAAATAAATGTTAACTACATTTAACCAATAACCAGCTCGTTCATTATTTCTACGAGGTAGCGGTATCCACCCGAAAACCACTCCGCTTAGGTACACGCACATATAAAATATGTAAACTATAAATAGAACTCTCCACGTTACAACAGGTATATTCTTCCGATATATTACAGATAATCGGTTTTATATATTAATTGTCATACCGATAACTGTCAAACAATTATTTTTGATTTGTTTATCAAATTATGATATAAAGGAAGCTGGATTTTAGTTTAGAACCTTATAATCTTATTTGTAGTTAATTCATTTTTTTTTACTATTAGATTAATCTTTTTAAATATGTACTAGTATATATAATTAACATTGGTTTATTAATTTTTATACTCACCCAAGACTATGGCTAGAGTTTTGGTGGCTTTCCTCTCCTTTCTCGCCGACGATTTTTCCCGTTTCTTCCGGCTCGCCTTATTCACTTTGTAAATGGTGAAACGGCTACTACCCTCTGACGTAGTCTTGTACTCCTTTTTTGAACATCTCGATCCGTCTTCTTCCGAACCATTTCGAAGCATTGACGATAATGAACGTTTCACTAATGACTGCGTCGAACCTTTCAATCGGTCGATCGGTTGTGGTGCGGCCGTTGCCGTAATCGTCGCGGTTACCGCAGCCGCTACTGTAGTCGTTGAGGTGTCTTTGCATTTGATCGGTATCTAAAAATAGGTGATAATATTTGAATGTAGTTTTATAAACTTTTTGTACAAAATAGTGTTGTATTGGATAAGATTGATTAGGTATGCCTTAAGTTGCACGATTTTCTATTCCTATGACTATTATTATTGACAGGGAACAAACAAATTTGAAATATAAATTACATTGCATAAAAACCATTGTATAAATTAGAGGTTCCTAAAATGTCCATAGGAATGTATAATTTTTTAATGTTGAACATTTGGTAACTCACTCAAGTCATAAAGTTGTAGTGACCTTATTTTCTTACAAAAATAAAATGTAACCAACTCACCCACAATTAATACAATTTTTTTTTAAATGAAATTTTTTGATGCTTAAATGAATATAAATTGATTATTGGAAGAGTTTACTATGAGAAAATTTATAAAAAAAAAAAATTTAACCGAAATTCAGACTTTTTATTGTCTTAATTTTTTTCCCCGTATTATTGATATTAATTATTATGAATAATCTATTGAAAAAACATTATTTTTAAGAGTCACTTAATTAAGTTCAAAATCATTAAAGTTCAACCTTTTGAATAACTATTTTGTAAATTATAAGAATTTAATTTTAATATATTTGTAGTCATCGATGCTTTTATCTAAATTCTCTATAAATCTAACATTACTTTTACGTTATTATATAATTATTTTTTCATATAACTTTTGAATAGGTATACATTTATATTATATAATATAATTACATACGTGACTCTTATTAAGTATTTATATTTAATTTGAGTATAATTTTAGAGTGGCTATAATCGTATTTGTATTATTTTACATGGTTTCGAAAGTAAAATTAAACAAACACAAGTGTGTTAAATATAAATTGTTTTATAGTTTGTTTTTCACCTTATCTCCGATCTTGTCGCTAATGGAGCTAACCGTTTGATTCGGGTTTAAGACCCTTGTTACAAGATCCATATCATGTGGTCTGGAACCCAAATTTCCGTTTGGATCGGCAGTTAGATTGGACGGCGTGGCCAACGTTGCCACCATCCTGCAACACGAAAACATTACAATAATATGTACCCGTGTACAAAATACGACGTTGTTTATTATCCAAGTACTTATATAGTGGGTATTTCCGTGGGATTAATACACGGAAAAACGCAAAGTCGCCGTAAACCCGAGGAGTAAATTATATATATATATATATAATATGTTTAGTATTATAAATGTAATTTATGCCATTTGATTTTTGGGTTTTACCGAACGGGGGATTATATTTTTTTTTTCCGGTTTATCATACACTCAAAACGTAGGTATGTATATATAAAATAATAACGGTATTAAAAACTACTGCGGCGGTATATTTACGATTCGGTATACATTTTATGCGATGCGCGGGCAATTGAATTCGGTTGTTAGAAAATAATTTCACACGCCTAATCCCCGACGGGTTGTCCATGTAAAACACACACACACACATTGCGGGCGGACGGGGTGGGCAGCAAAAAAACAACGACCGACCAAACAATACCTTGACCCGGGCCGTCGTCGCTGTGTGATACGGCCGGTGCGGACGGCCAGATAGGGCGCGCGCGAAAACTTAATAATGCTCGTTACCGTCACGGGGGAAAAGTTTTTCGATTTACTCGCCGGGGAGGGTTTGCCGGCCGTAATTCGATTGTTTCATCCGACGGGCATACACGTCGGATATACAGGCGTACACAGTGTTTCCGTTTTAGACGCGTAGGATTTCGCGGTTGTCGGCGGTTGTATAACGGACGTGCGTTTCGGCAACGGCCGTGTACTTAAACCGAGACAATACATCTAGTTGAGCGATTGTGTGCAGTTATTATATTGGAAACGTCTGTTTGTATCACCGGGACGGGACAATTATTATTGCCGGGCACGAGTCCGCGTCATTAAACCGAACTACGGCAAGTCTCACCAAAACGTTCTCTGCCCCCCCCCCCGCCGCCAGACCGGCCGCGCGCGGGTCAACGCCGCAATCGTCCGCGTTAATGTCACCGCGTTTACGGTTCGACGGGCGGGCGTCGTGCCGATATTATGTTTCCCGCAAACTCGTTTGCTCTCTCTCTCACTCTCTCTCTCTCTCTCTCTCTCTCTCCGGACCCGTTTAAACGGTCACGATCGTCATTTGAACCGGGCACCGACTTTTGGCTGTATTTCACGGGTCGGAAACCACGAATTGACGCGATTAACGCGATTTTATCGGACCACTGTTCGACACGACATTTTAGATCTCACCAACAATAATTAATAACCGTACAGGTAGGTAATATTATCATTATATTGTGCAGGTGCAACGGTGGTCAATGTAGAGGGACTCCGTTCTCCTCTGCCTATTGCATTCTGGGCCCAACGAATACACACGATTATAACAATAAAGCTTTATTATGGGATCGCTCATTTGATTTTACAATAATGTATTTCTTTATTTTTAATTTTTCTAAAAATATCTATTCAATGCGTTGAACGTGGGTTTCCACACGATGGGATTTTCAGACTGAAAATACTTTCTAGTTGTTACTTTAAAAAAAAGTAATTTATCGAGTTTTTCAACAATTTTCTTAAACAGGAGCCTTCAAATTTATTTACCAAACATTAACTGTTGTAATATATTGACGTGAAAACATTTGTAAAATCTTTTTTCGACATTTTCATAATTTATAAAAACAATTAAATCTTGATTACATCATTTTACCAATATATATATGTACTAAAAGGGTAGAAAGAGTCGAGTTTCGAGCTTTAAGATAAAGTGGAACTGTTATGAAAACAAATTAATACTATTTATTACTCTAAAGCCGTATTTTTTAGATATTTTTAGAAAAAGTTGTCTTACGTGTAAAGGAAAAATAATTAGAAACAATTTTTGTAAATCCAAAAATGTTATTATACCGAATATCACTCAAAATTGTTTTTTGGATAGGTACAATAATTTATGTTCGCCTATAAATCTAAAACTATAATACTGTACAGCTATTCTGTGAGGACGGCAGTAAAATGTATCATTTTCTACCATAGAATAAGTAATATCAGAATTAACACTTTCAGGTAATTCAAACATATCCATCTAAATAAAGGTTTTAAAATAAAATCAGTGTAGCCTTGCAATATTTTTTCAGATTCATGTTACACTATAGTGCAATGTTTATCATAATTAATTACACGATAAAATTAATTATTATCTGGAGTGCTCGCAAAAAATGCGCTTATTTGTTGTAAAATTTATTTAAAAAATAACTCCCTTTCATATATTACTTAAACGTATTTAGCTTAAGAGAAAGCCACACCATTTATTTTTAAAGGGTTCTATAAAGAAAATTTTCTAGACATTTTTTGAATAATGAAAATTTAACAATTAAATAATTTACATTATAAATGTAATTGTAAAATAGTTCCATATCCGTACCACGTTTTATTGTTGAGTAGTCACAAATTTTTTTCAATAACATGGTTATGATAAATCAATACGAACATATTTTAAAATGGTTTTAAAGGTAATATATCTATTATAAAATATATATAATAATATACTCAGATATTATATTATTAAAAATATTAGTTCGAAAATAGCCACATCAGTGTCTTACAGTACCTAATTAATTCTATTATTCAATATAATATGTGTAGTAACTTTTATTTTTCATTTTTTAATTGATATTAACTTTTTTAGTAATTAATATTTTGCAAAATGCCCATTCGATCATCTCCAAATATTATACTTTATATATTGTATAAAAGTCATTTTTACTTTAAAAGGTAAATTCGTAAGTTTTTCGTAAATATGTTTTTACTATTAAAAATATAATTAAAAACTATTGGTGTGGTGTTCTCTTGCAGGATACTATACAAAATGATTGATTTTAATTTCAGATAAACTTCATTTTTAGACAATGACAATGTTTAATAAAAAATTCAATAAAAATTTTGGTCTTTGAGAAGTAAATATTATTTTAAAGGTTTTAGGCTTAGAGACTAAAATAATAATAATAAGAAATATTTATACTTCCAATAATTTAAAATTAATTCTGTAAGAATATTATTAGGTGGCAATTGAGTTTAAAAGCCTTTTTTCCAGGATATTAGGGAAACTGATTTTGATATTTTAATTTTAAATTATATATTAACTTCTGAAATGTTGCATTTTAATTTTTTTATATTCCTCAAAAAAAAAGAAAAAATTGAATCTATTAAATATAAATATAATCACAATAACGTAGAATAAAGTCTGATTAATTTAAATAATTTTACAGAATTTAGATCGGTTAATTTTAAGTAGTGTATTCAATGGTAATTTATAGGTATATAGAAATAAACGATCAAAATTTCAGAAAACAATAAACAGGTAGTTGTACCTACTAATTATTCGATTTTAAAACTGGCACTATTCTAATTTATACAAATATTAAAAATGGATTCTCATTATATCCTAGAAAATAAGCTGAAATATTTTTACACAATTAAAATCAATAATTAGGTAGAAGTAGGTACTTATGCGTAAATTTGATTTTTTTTTTAAAGTCTAGATCCCTAAAAAAAAGTTCAAAAATTTTAAATACCAATATTATGTTTATAATATCATGAAATAACATGAAATTACATTTCTAAGTAGGTATCTGTTTAAATAATAAGAATAATACGATGTGTTTTCAAAAATGTTCAAAGTACAACTATTTTTAAATATTCTTAAGTAATTATAGTTTTTAAAACTTGATTTTTTCAAAATATACATAGTAAGTTATATGGATTTTCGCACAAATATTTTCAAATTACTTAAACGTTATAACTACCCTGTTATTTTAGCTTTTCGTGAACATTCGATAACTAAAATATTAATATTTACGTATATAGCTAGATATCTATACAATTTATTATATAAAGTATAAGAACCATATTTTTGATACCTACTTCTAGGTTTATAGTATTTTAGTTGGTTAGCTCTAGATTGATAGTGTTATCAAGTTATTTCCAACCAACAAAACTACATGATTTTAATAATGTATTAATGATAATACAATATGTTATATCATATTAATATTTTAGGTTTCAAGATTGCACATGATACACTGATCCTATTTTAAAAAAATGAAAGTGGACATTTTTTGGGTGGCTATATAACATGTGTAATTTATTATTGAGTGTCCATTCTGATTTAACTTATTTTGTGCTTTTACCATCAGCTGCATATGAAAATTAGTTTTTCATTTAAATTTTGTATTTCCCCCTCCACCTAAAAAGTTTCACACTTGGCCTTCGTGGCCTCCTAAAAATTCATATTTTGAACAGACCACAATTTTAATAATAATAATTGATCGCAATTTATTTATTGAATCGGCATAATTTGACATAAAAGTCGATAATATGTTGATGTATCAAAACTTCATTCTAGTTTTAATTATTGCCCAACACTTTTCCAATAATTTTATGAATATAAATGTTAAGTTTAGTTTACGCTATTTTAAAAGGCTAAAATCAATAAATAGAGATTATATATTTAAAAATATGTATTATTTTAAGTTCTTAACTACTCTGTTTTTAACCTACTTATAGCATGTGATACAGGCTACAGAAAATTGACATTTAAAATGTTCAATTTTTTTCTACTTTTAAATTTTGAAAATTATTATTTTTTACAATGAGTTTAGAGATGAATAATTTAAATTTATTGGCGGTTTGGATACAAATGTTTTGAGTAATATCCAAATGTCATTCCAACGCATATTTTGATTAACTATTTAATTATACCTATATAATTATATTGTATAATAAAACTACACGAGTATAGCAAAACAAAGAAGTTCGGAAAGTACATTCTGTGAGCATGCTAAATTTCTATTATTAAACATATATTTAAAAAAAATAAACCATGAAAATTTTTGAAACAAATTGTTTAACATATCTACTATACATATTAATATATAACAAAATTAATAATAATTTGAAATATTGATAATGGTAAATACAGCGATGAATTTTAAAGACGGACTAATGTATAATATATTTAATATAAAATGAATACTATTTATATCCCTAGTAATGAACTCAACAAACTCGTAATTATATACTGTAACTACAGACAGACAGACAGACGGAAATACAGTCAAACCGATGAATGGCCAAAACGGGGATGGAAGGTGTCTAAACTTGTTTTTTTTAAAGTTTATGATGTTTATTATTAATAAAATATTATCACAGATTGTAGTATAATATATAGTACAGATCCAAGTTGTGTGTTTAGATTAAACAATATATTGTGTGCATGCAAATCGCTTTATTACGAAAAAAATATTGTACCTATAATTATTCAACAAAAATATTTAATCCTGAAAAATAATACAGCCTATATGATTTGGGTTCTTTAGATAGGAATTTTTTCATATACGGCAATGTTTTTTGTTAATATTAAAATGGTTTATTTGTATTTTGTTACTAATAGGAGTAAACCTACCTTTACAGTTAACCTATGCCATCGAATTTTGTAGATGAGTTTGGTATAGTTAAATTTTCGATTTTATTAATTATTCTTATATTTGCTTAATGCTTTGAATAAGATACTTTAAAGCAACACAATAAGCTTGTTTGTAAGTATACTTACAGCTACTTACAGGTACTTAGATATACTTGTATAAATCATTGTGTATAATATAATTAGAAACTACAATGGAAAAAAAATTGTAAATGTTTTAATTTAACCATTCCATTTTAATTACCTTAGATTAAACGCAATATATGCATAATAAAAAAATATGTGATATAAAAGATAAATGCATTTTATACACATCGTAAAATAATTTAGAGGAAAAATAAAATATTAATTTTTTCTTATCTTTGTAATACAATTACTTATTATTTAAAATGATATATTAATTTTCATTACACAATAAAAAGCTGAGAACTATGTTTTAAATAAATTTATGTCTGAAATTGTATTAAAAAATATTTGTTTTTTATACATTTTATTTTGTAAATACTTATTTTAGATTTCACGTGAAGCGACAGAGCTATGTTGGTTTTGGGAATGTAATTTTTTTTGCTTTCGGGAAACACTATATTGTATTTCGGCTATGAAAGTGGTCCAAAATCTTCGTGAATGTTATCTGTAGATTGAAAATTGAACACAAACATATGGTATATACTATACGGGTTTTATTGAAAATATCTTAGCTGATTTAAGAACGTAGTATAAAAACTACGGTAATCGAAATTCGCTCAAAATCGTTTTCGATTGAAAAAAAAAATTATCATTACTTTCGAATAAAACGATAATACAATATTGACGTGCCCCGAGTTGATCGATATATAAAACGAGTGCTAAACAACAAAAGTATTTTCCAGTACATGATTTTAAATACCAAGCTTTAAAATTTTGTTTTTTTTTTTGGCAAAAACATGTTAAAACTGGCTATATAGATGCCTGAATTTAATAAAAAAAAAAACTATTAAGTGACTGAATAATGGGACAAAGAAACGTGTACAATATAGACAATTAGACAATTTATATATAATTATAAAAAAAATGTTTGTTAAATATTATTTTGAACTATTTTACTGACCGATAAGAATCATGTTTACGTATTTATATAAAAAAGCTGATTTGTACAATAATTAGTAAAGTAATAAAAATCAATTAATATATATATTAGATTGTTAAGAATTAATTAGTTTAGTAAATTATTATTATATATTCACAGACTTGGGAAGTATTCCAAATACCTACTGTATTCAGAATACTTTTTAAGTATACCGAATACTTAATACAGTGATTTGAATACTTTTTACAAGTATTTTGAATACAGTATTCTGAGTAATTTATTAAGGTTCCATCATATTTTTAAAAATATTATAATTATTTTTCAGTCGTTAATTGTATTTGTGTATAAGTACATAGTATTTTATAGTAGGTATATTATATTATATTTGTTTTGTTTTAGTAAACTATATTTATTGAGATAGTATTGTTATTTTCCAATCTTAAATATGTTTGTTTACATACTTAATAATAATTTTTTTCGATGAAATAAATTGTTTGATAGTATTATACTTATTGATATATTGATATTATTTTTGTATAATAAATTTTAGTAATTACAGTAATTAGTGATATAAGATCTTATATAGGTATATAATACTAATTATTATTAAAAAAAATTACATTAATACTAAATCATTGAGAATATAATTCTTCTTTATTCAGTAATTTTTAATAAAATAAAAAATATGTATCTATTCACTTATTACTTAAATTAATCACATGCAGTATTAAACTTCAAAATTAAAATGTTGGTATAATTTATAATTAATAAGTAGATGTGTATTACTATATTCAATTACACGAAAAAAATCATTATATATAAATATATATATATATATTATATTATAATTATGTACTATTTTTGTAACTTATTCTAGCTAAATTTAGTAAAAATAAAGTATTCTAAAAGTATTTCAAATGCATAGAGAATACTATCATCATAAAGTATTTGAATACATATTCTAAATACTTTTTTGGAAGCATTCGTATACGTATTCAAACTACTTTGAAAAAGTGTTTTACCCAAGTCTGAATATTCATCAACTGAATCTAAATAACTCAAAATTAAATTATATTAACAGAATTTTAGGTTTAACCTGATTAATTAATTTCAAAGTTAGAAATTATTTTAAAATAATTTAAATTTTTAAATACATTTTCTAAAACTAAAATATTAGATAAATTATAATGGAAATGAATTTTAATATAAAAAAAAATGTTTTTAATAATTATCAAAAATAACTAATTAAATAATATATTTTAATAAAATAAAAAAACAAGACTCTACAAAAATATTATATTCGTATTTCGATAATTGTGTTTTCATCTTCAGCACCTACACAATAACGATGTATAAATACATTATATAATATTTATATATATATATATATAATATGATTATATACTACGCACGGAATTTGATCATGCAATAGAACACTTAAAAAATAACAGAGCTTATGGAATAGATGAGATCCCAGATGAATTGCTGAAGTGCACTGACATAAACATTAAAAACGAATTGTACAAAATATGTAATGAGATATACCTAGAAGGAAAAACTATTAGTGACTTTGGAAAGGGTAAAGTGATACTAATTCCAAAGAAGAAAGGAACACAAAAGTGCGAAGAATACAGAACACTAAACCTCACCACACATACCTCCAAAATAATCACCCAAATAATCAAGAACAGGATAGACAAAACGATAGACGAAAACCTGGGTAGTGACCAATTTGGGTTTAGGAAAAGTATAGGTACTAGAGAGGTAATAA
>JAIPRL010001340.1:8859-86652 GCA_025469235.1 Pemphigus obesinymphae | reverse complement strand
GGGGTGTTGATCCAAAATATATTGAAATCCAATAATTTATATAACCATTATATATTTTACAATCATTATAGGGACAAAATAGATTAGTCGACAGACAAAGGACTACATTGAATTGATTATACATAGAAAAAATGTGATATTTAAACATGAAAAAAACGAGTGACAAAATAACTTTTTTAACATTAAGGTTTTTTAACCTACTTACCCCTATATTTTTCTTTTCAGAAATTTTTTTTCCAATTTTTTAACAGTAATATAAACAAACTGTGCAGTAAATAGTGGTTTATATTATTAGATTATTTTAAGATATTTATTTAAAAATCGAGAATATTTTTGTTTAATATTTAGGCATAAGTTAACTTGATGAAAAGGTTATCAGTCATTGACAGAGATACTACATAAAAACTGCAGACTACAGGATAGATCATGAGAATTATAGAATATATAATATTAAAATATTAATTAACAAACATTAATAAACACAGCCTACGCCTAGTTTATACTAAATAACTACAACAGTATACTAAAAGAAGAATAAAATACCACTAACCATTTGACAATACTATTCAGTATTTCCATGATGCGTTAGAATCAAATCCATGAAATCGGACAAATTTTCTTCACATCCTTGACATTTCCTTGGACGATTGAACGTGACGTCATCAATCTACAAAATTATAAGGAATAAATATATTTTCAATCATAGTATAATATAAATATTATAATAATAATTTATACGAAAAACCAAATGGGGTACACATGATCGAATACACAATATAATGTAGACGGTGCCCGGGTAAAATGGAATAAGTTAATTTAAAAAAGAAAATGTTATTGTAAATTATTGTAGAATTTCATAATCCACATCAAATGGCATGAAAAAACAACAAAAATTGTAGGTTCATTAGCAAAAATATTGATAAACAATTTTAACTTTTAGATATATTTTTGACAGTTTTTTTAGTTTTCCGAAAGTAGCATTTTGTACTTTTTCCTTTTTACACGGACACCGTCCATATATTTTCATGTTCAGTTGAAAGTTATAAAAACGTGTTTAGGTTGTTTTTTAACGTGAATATTTTTGTATAATATAATTTAACGATGATGTTACATATTATTTAGTTTGATTTTTTCAATTTTTTTCAACTATTGGTAGGTACTTATAATATAATTGATTTTTTTAAATTTATATTGTATAATAGGTGTTTTAAATCTAAATATAATTAAAACTCAATTGAAAAAGGTTCTATATTTATATTGATGGATATTTTGGTGGGATTCTCATAGAGATGATAACATTTTATAATAATAATTATTTATAATACATATTACATTAGTAACTAAAAACGGTTTAAAAAAAAAAAAAATGACATACAATTTATGAACATTTCTTTACTAGTAAAATTCATATCATACAATATCAAAAAATATCTATTGTTAATAACAATTTGTTATATACCTATTATACCACTCATATTATGATCATATTAATATATTTTGTATATTTTATCAAGTATGATATGATTTTGAAAAAAAATCATTAGGTAGTAAAGTTTACGTGAACAAACGCAAATTATATTTACATATTCGCAAGGCTGTTCAAGTTAACGAATTTGTTTAACTCAATAAGTTAAGTTAGTTTAAAAATATTATGTCAATTTAAGTTCAAATTGAATTGTATATTTTTTTATTAACTTTATAAGTTAAAATTTGTAATTAACAATAAAAAACGTATAAAATACCACTCATCTACTATAGTTGCTAAAATACTTATATTTTTGTTTTCACCACTAATTTTATTATTAAACAGACAGTATGTATTATATAATTATATTATTAAATATATTTAAAGTATTGAATAAAAACAATTAACTAAAAATATAGACCAACACGAAAATATCGAGTTTCCAAACAAAAACTAAACTGGCCTGTGTTGCATGAGCCAATAAAAGGATAATAATTTACTAAAATTTACCTCATATCTTCGTGTACCCGTCTTAATTTTGGCTAATCATGATTGGAAATTTCTCAAAATAACAATATTATATGACATCTAAATATTACAATAATAATGCGAAGATAATGAGAGCCACAATAATACTATATAGGGAATCATATTTATATATAAAGTATAAAAAGTAATATAATAATATATACTTATCGAAATAGTAGAATTAGTAAAATTTCCTATGCTTAAAAATAAAAATCTCATACAGAAAATTTGAATTGTTCTTTGGACAAAATTTAACAAAACTTGGATAGTTTTGTATAAAGTTTACAATTTAAGTTTTCCAAAAAGTAACTTATTAAGTTAAAAGTTAATTTTAAAAAAGAAACGTGTTAGGTAACCTTATTAAAATTAACTTAATTTTAATTTTTAACTCGTTAATACCCAGCCTTGCACATTCGTACTTACATGTGTAGTTTTACCGATAAATTATGTACAAGCAGATACAATTTCATGAAAATCATAAAATTAATTAGAATTAAACATTTTTCTTAGAAGTAAATTTTGAAACTAAAACAAGTATAATATTATTTTGTATTTATACGCAAGTACTTACTACATACCTAGTACATATCCCATATTATGTTAAATGGACTGATATTCCATCATCTTGTCAATTGTTTTTACGATGTAGGTATCCAGACCAATCATATTTTCCTCGTTTCCATATTCCCGGTGCATTTTATATAATTAAAAAAGACGTTTATGCATAAATTATTCTCTTACAATTATTTAAAATTTTTACGTACTTTGTTTGTACACGTAGAATAGAATGTATGGTCACCATGTTTCTATAAGTGGTAAGATCGTCTGTCTTGTTTTTACCTTTGTTTTTACGTTGTTTCTGTGTAGGTACCTATAATTATTCCATTAAATAAATTTAAAAAAAAATGTATTTATTAAAGTAATTTGTAGGTGGTTAACTAATAATAGATATACCAATCATTGAATTCAAGACTGCAGCAAACAGAAAAAACAGAAAAAAATGTTTTCAGTAAGTATAACGAATATAAAACATAAAAAGTACATTTGTCATTCAAAGTTAAACAAGTATACCTCTATGCTATATCCATCGATCAATTAATTTAACTAATAATCTTTATTTAACTGCAATTATATACAAATGAATGATGTAGAATGATTTTAATACAATTTGTTCAAGTTTTTGCAGTCTTGATCAGCTTATTTATTTATTTACTTACATAAACATATTTAAAGTATAATAACAAATACTTACTCGTACAAATTAATAAAGAACGGTAAAATAATAAAATAAGTATATTTACATAGAACCAAATTAAGCGTTTACCATTAAAAACATCGATGAATACATATAGATGAGTCCAGGGAAGAAAAACAGCAATGCTAGTGTCCACGGATGTTGTTTATACTCCTATTTTAATAATTATTATAATATTCATTATTAATGTATAAACATTTTATATAAAATGGTTAATAGATATTATAATTTTTCATAGGGTTGAAAGTGATCTATTATTCTAAGGAGTTTAGTATTTATTAAATTATTATGATATATTCTTATGTGCAAATGCACAAGTCATAGACAGTCTGCTCAAAAACATTTTTGGCTATGTAAAGTGAAAAATCATGGTAAATAAGCATACTTTAAATAGTTTAACTGTATTTGAAAACAAATTTAAGCTCATAAATGTTTATTTAAGATTTTAAAAATAGTTCGAATCAATTTATTATATTGTAATTCGTTATAAGATGATTTTAGTTTTTTCAAATTAATCATTTAATTGAAACTGTTATTCCTACAAAACATAGAATAAAAATAAATAAAATCAAATTAATTTTCAAAATTTAATTTGGACTAACTACTAGCTGAATTTAATAAAAAAATTAATTAATTTTAAACCGATTTATTTGTTTTATTACTATTCAAATATCAGATAACATTAGGTACCTATACAAAAATTCAAAGGTTCATCATTTTTTAATTATATATTATTAAACAGGTAGGTATGTATGATATATGTCGCTTGAATACAATATCTAATGGATATCATATTATAGGTGCTTATATCTTCTATGTTTTAAAATTATAGGTATGTTTGTGTTTTTGTTAGATTATACATTTTTGACTTGTACAATAAATACAATTAAATAAGTTGTATTGTTTTTCATACAATTTCATTAATTAATTACCTATATTTTTAGTTAGCAATACTATATAATCAGTGATATAGTCGTAAATTTTTTAGTGTGTATACGCTGAAGCTTGATCGATTTATCCCCTTCACAGTGGTGCAACTTTTCAATTTTTTTAAAACTATTTCAAGCCTCCTATTTTTTTAGAATCAAAAACATAATATGTTAACATTATGTTAATAAAATTTAGTATTATGGTGGAGTTGAAAAACTCCTCTCCTCCCTCATGAACGTTTAGACTAATTGTGACATTGCAAGGAATAGGACTTGAAAACGTATATTTATACCGTTATAAAAATAAAAATCAATATCGTATTAAACGGAAAACGTTATAACGCAAAATTTAAATAACATTATAAAACGAAAACGTTTTCAATGCTTGGCTAGAATGACAAACAAGTTTTTGATAATAGATAAGGGATAAGAAGAATAGGAATAAGAAGAATTTTTATTTTTTATTACAAAAATATAGAATTATTAAATTTAAAAATTAGTACTAGATACCAGGGGCGGATTCTGAGACTTGGCTGGAGGGGGGACTAAGTCATAATTTTCAGAAAAAAAAACAAAATTTTTACAACACAAATTCGAACCGCCTATTTTTAGTTTTGGCAAAAATATCAATAAACTATTTGATCTAAAAGATCCATTTCATAATATACATTAATAAAATGTAATTCTGATAGTCTATCTTCAGTCATTCTTGAACTACCAAAAAACATAATACTGCTGCTACGTATACCAAGTTATAAATTCTAATTGTTTTCCATAAGCATATCACTTATCAGATAACGAAGAAAAAATTATAAATAAAACTAAACTTTTTTTTTTTAAATGAGTAAGTACTTAAATAATAATTGGTGAAGTAATGAGTATACGTAGGTATACGATCGTATACCAGCGTATCAAATAAAAATGTTTGGCTATACCTACGCAATAACGAAAAAATCGAGAAGTGAGTATATACCCACTTACCGCGTAAATATACGCCTTATACCCCCGTATACCCTCCACTACATCTCTGTATATAATAATAGTATATTATACAAACCTAGGTACCTGTTTAATAATTTAAAAATGAAGAACATTCGAATTTTCGTGTAATATCGGATATTTGAAAATCGTTCAATACATCAAACACAAATAAATCGTCTAGTAATAAATAAATAATCTAATAATTAGGTTGATACAACTATACCTACCTATTTTTCTGGGACAATTTACCGATGACATTTTTTAACAGTATTATATAGTTAAAATAAACACAACTACATCAACTATATGCATTTAGTATGGTTGAATTATCCATTTAAATGTTTATTGTAACTATTTTTTTTTTCCGTGATATTTTATGTATATAAATACAGTTTAGGATTAATTAATTGAAAACTGGATGTATTAGGAGCTAAGTATTGATAAATAAAAATGAAATTTTAAAACAATTTGAATATACTGTCATACTTAAATACATTTAAGTGGTTCGGAACCTTAAAATATTTTATAGCTGCCTATATTAATATTATTCTACTGTATTATCTCACATTTACTTATAAATAATAACGAAAATACGCCACTAGTTATAACTTATTTTAATAGGTAGGTACCTATATTTAAAGTAAAAAAATAGTATAGACTTGATATTTTGTACATAAATACTTACTTTGGTTTTCCACATTGCATCGAAACAGAATAAGTTATTTTTTGCTCAGATATTCAATAGTTTCCATTAGGTATACCCGAAAAAATAAATTAAATCATAAAGTTTTTGGTTGACACTGAAAATAATAAAATATCTATTGACATAGATATGTGTACGTAGTTAAAAGTTCATTATTTTATGTTAATTTTTGTTTATAATAATTTATATTATATATGGATACTAGATACTTACAATTTTTAACCAAAAGTAATGATCGAATAGTTTATAAATGAGTAAAGAATTTTCATTATTTTTTAATGAATTGTATTAATATTTATATCCACAGAATTTCTGAAATATATTCAACGTTCGTTTATGATATTGATAGATATCCAAAGACCATAATATTATGTTCTATGCCATAGAGTAACTGCAGCATAGACATTGTAATTTTAATAGGTACCTATCTACATTTTTATGTAAGCTGGTTTTTACGAAGAAAACACTTTGAGTGTCTTTTAATGATATAATTATTAAAATAAATATACTTTTGAATACATAAGAAATGATATCATAAATAATTTAGATGGAAACGTTGAATTTGATTTGTGATTTTTCATTGATTAGAGGATAATATGCGTAGTAAAACAAAACTTTTCTAAAGTAGGGACCCCTAATTTTGATACAATATTATTACATTTTTAATCATTTTTATGTATAAGCCAAGTTCAGTTTAAACCTAAAATTGACGAGTGAGAGCTATTTCTTCTTCTTTTCCTTCGCCCTCTCTCCCAAATATATAGGGTCGACTACCCTAGTTCTCAACTTTCACTGAACTCTATCTATCGTATCCTCCTCACTTCTCACTCCTACCCTGACCCGAGTTCCTCTACACAAATTCCTTACTCTTGTACTTGTCCTTCCATACATGTCTTCAATTACTTTCACGTACAACTTTATTAACCTTTTCTTCATTAATATCCGTTTCAAAATTTCTCTAGGAACCCTATATCATACACCTTCTCTAGATCAATAAATACCATATACAACTTCCTCTTCTTTTCTCTGTACTTGAGACTAACCATCTCTTTGGGTTGCTACCCTATCTTATTATCTCTCTTTTTCGTTGATATATCTTTTTTACTTCTTTAGCCTATTTCCTTGTTTAGGTATCCTCTATCATACTACCCCCTACTCTCGTCAATGCCTTATTTAATTAAATTAAGTGTTATATACCTTGTGACGAGTCCATATTATATTATATTATATTAGGTACATATACTGTAGTTTTTATATCTCATAGTAATGAATTTAAAACCATCGGACTTCTGTAGTATTTTTCTAAAGTTCTAAGTTTCTAGCTTGTCTTATATAGTTTCTATGTCTTCTATTAATTAAGATATCGTCTATTTGACTTTTAAACCCTTCTATCTAGAGTCCAAGTATGTTTGTGTATTTCTTTCCGTTGGAACTGGGTGCTTTCGATGCAGCAAAGCTAATTAGTCTTATTCCATTACTGTTACTCTTTAAGTGTAAGCTTTCCTTCCCCGCCGTGCGTTGGGAGACCTCTTCACGTCTAACTTGAGCATTTGGGTCTCCGATCATAACTAGTATACAATTTCTGAGAATATTGTCGAAAGTTCTTTCTAATGAATAATAAAAGTCGTCCTTTGTTACAAATTTGTTATCATCCGACTCTCTTAGGGTATAGCAATTGTTAAACACGATATTCAGAATTTTTTCCAAGATTTGTAAATAGCAGATTCTATCACTGATTGATTCAAACTTTTTAACCAAATCTATCATTGAATCTTTTACGATGAAGCCTACTCCATTTTCATGTTTTTGATTTTTCGTTCCGCTATAGAAAAGATTTTTGATTTTAAATTGCCATTTCCTAGCCATCTTATTTCTTGTAGAGCAGTTATCTTTGTCCTATAATTGGTAGTTATTCGGATTATATTATGTAGAGCTCCAGGTTTATAAAGGGTTCGTATATTCCATGTTCCGAATCTTAAGACTCCAGGTTTGCGGTCCAATTTCCATTTCTTTTATCCAAGTTAATCATAGGGTTCCGAGGCTTGTTAGTGTGAAGTTTCTTGACATAAGTTTTTTTATAATGTTGGGTTGTCAGCCCCACGATCAACCTTCTTACCTAGAAGGAAGGAACTCGGGGCCCCGGGTTCGTCAAACCCGTAGTACTAATTAAAGTACCCTCCTACAATTTCTACAATTTTAAAGAGGCGGATTGCATAATACATAGTGGAAACATGATATATTATAAAATATATATAAATAATTATGGAGAAATTTCGATCGTACAAATTGTCCGCGATAGATAATCGTAATTTAATTTCGAAATCGTGTCCGTGGTATGAAAATAAAACAAATGACAATACTAAGTGTACGTTTCCCACATGAATCGGCCTAATATACAACAGTACAATAGTATATTCATGTTAGACTTGTGATTTAATTTTATTATTTGTAAAATGTGATAAATAAAACAAGTTCTTTTAAAAGCGTTTATGAAATTAATTTATTGCTTTTATAAAACGAATAACTAAAAAATATACTTTAATATTTACTTACCTGTACTTTATTGCGCAGTGGCGTATTTAGGGGAGATATTAGAGAGATTTATATTTCCCCCTTGCCCCTTTTCTACTTCCTATGTATAATTAATTTTGTTTATGTTTTAATTTTTACTACTATGTTAGAAGAATTAGTCATTATTATTATCAGAGTAATAATTATTATTATAATGCTTATTATTATAAAATAAACAATTTGAAACTGATTTATAAAATATGTCCGGGACAGTGTTGCTAGAGTTTCCAGATTAGGTATTAGTAATATATATTAATTAAATTGTATACCTATATACGTTAAATTGCAAAAAGTATAAGTATAAATATCTTAGGACAGAAAATGTAAAATCACATCATACATTCATCAATACAATCATCATTGTATATCTAACAACTAAAAAACATGTATAATATATTATATTAATCATGGACATGATATAAATTAATTAAAGTCAACTTAATTTTATTGTAGACATAAGTTTAAAAATAACATCATGCCTATAGTCTACTATTAATCTAAAACAAATTATATACATTATTGTTTGCTAATAATAATTAGGCACTTAAAATAAAATCTATTTTACTGTAGGTCTATAATATTATATGTTCGACAATTTATTAGCTAGATATGCATAATAAAAGTTCTTATCCAACATAATAAACATAGTATTTCACTATTACTTATGAAATATTTTATTATATATTGTTAGCAATATTATCTGTTCAGTATTTATATATAAATAGATAGTCAATTTTTATCGAACAAAAGAGTTTTCTAAACTGTAGACTGTGAGCACATTTTCGGTGCAAGGTGCACAAAATGTCTTAACTAATTTTAATTTTTTTTTTTTTTAATAATTTGTAATAAGGATTGTGAAAACTGAAAAAGAAAGAAAAATAATTTCCATCCATGTAATATAATATGAAAATATTATTCGTACTATATATATATATTACCTATATATTATAATATAATATTAATCTAATGGATCACATATTATATATATATATATGACTATACAAGCTACCTATACAAGTACCACTGATTTAAAAGTATTACACAAGTTTATACACAAATGTAAAACAGCTTATGTAAAAAAAAATTGTTAATAGCCACATATTCGTTATTTTATTGAAAAAACTGTTTTATGAAAAAAAAAAATGTTTTCTTGGGTTGTAGTAGCAATTATAATTCGTATACGAAATCAAATGCTTACACAATATTATAATAGGTAAAATTATCTACAGTGTTTTATCTTGTCCTTTTTTATTTTTTTAATAATTAAAAAACTTTAAAAAAGTTATTGATTTTGTAAAAACTATTTTTTTTTAATATTTCTACAGATGACATATCAACATTTACATTTATGCTATCAAAAAAAAAAAAAAAGGCGACAGTAGAACACAGATATTGTTTATTGTATATTTTTATTGTATTATTATCTAAAAATTTGGTTTCTTGATTACGATTATAGCCCGAGTAAAAAATTTTCTCATTAAACAGTTTTGTTAATACATATACCTACCTATATTGATATATCCTGATTACATATAACAATGAAAAGTGGTGTAGTCATAAGTATAAAGTATTTTTAAATTGTTAGATTTCGTTTTTTTTTTTATATCATAAAAATCGCCTATTCATAACCCCTTAAAAAACATTCGTGGAGTTCTGTATAGGAAAATTTTATGACATTTTATAAAAAATGAAAATCTAATAATTTAAAGGTATAAATATTTCAATATAAAACAAATTTTAAAATGCTTTGTATCAGTAGGTACCTTTTTTAATTGTGTAGGTATTCGCGATATTTGTTTTGAAAATTAAATTAATACGTGAACATAAAATATCGGGACTACAATCAAATTAAAACACCAAATTGTGTTACTACATAGAAGCAATATAATCAATTGGTAAAATAATTCAACAATTATAGGTATATGCTATATTCAGATCTATAAATTGTTATAACAATGAAATGGACCTTCAGTTAAAACATAATAAAACAAATTAATAACAGATATAATAGATTTATGTTAGATTCATATAACTACTCTAATAATCTATTATATTAATAATAGGAAGATAATAATATTTTATAAAAATTCAACTTATAAAGTTATAAACTAGATATAATTGACCTTAGCTTAACCTCAAAATCAAAAAAAAATCTAAATTGTTTGTCTTAATAAACAAATGTTAGGTTAACAAACGGTTAATCAGTGTTTTGAGCCCATAATTACAATTTATATTATAGGAGACTCGAACGAAGTGTTAAAGTTGGCACATTGAATGGTAACTATCCCAATGTTTCAAAGCCATTCATTTTACCTCGTATTCATTTATAAATCTATAGGATGTCAGCATATTTCTTCTAATTATCAATTTTTCTAGATTAAATTCATTGGCTAAATCATCCAGGTTCATATCAATATTCTTTCTACTTTCCACGCAAAAACACATAAGAAACGTCTCTGAATACTTTCAATTTTTTTTAATTAATCCTTGTTGATAAGAATTCTAAATTATAGAACCATATTTTAAATGGGACTTTACTAATACTGAATAAAGTTTTGAAACACCACGGGTCTATAAATTCCCTACAATTTTATCTGAGAAACTCAAAAACTCTTATGACTTTGTACCAAATCATATTAACGTGAAATTTTTTCCTGGTTACAATCTCGTTATAATATAATATGTATTATATATCGGGAAATTCTTGATTGGCCTTAATTGAGAACTGAATGGGAATTACCCGAATGAATGAATCTCGCTCGAAGGTTCCTGATAGGTATCAATTAGGTACCAAACGGGAGTCCCGGAAGGGTCTGATTCCTTCCCAACAGGATATTCCTGATAAGTATCATTTGGGAACTTTACAATCAGCTCCCGAAAGGCTCTGTGCTGTTAGAGTATAGATACAATACTGGAATCGTTATAATAATTATGAAATTATAACCAATACTTAAATAGGTACTACGTATTTTAATACCTTCTTATAGTTTCGAGATTTAATGTATTTTACGCGCTAACGACGTAAAAAAATTAGTTATTGAGTTTATTAAAGTTATATTGTCTTAATGTATTTCTTTAAAAGGGAAGTTATTTGAATTGAGTCCTTTGAGCACTATTGTATAGTCTAAAGATAATTAACTTATGTGATATTAAACATTATAAAATTGATTCACTTGAGATGATTGAAGTTCAATTTGTGCCATTTTAAATTGTAACGTTTGTAGCCATTTAAGAATATCTAAATTTACTTCTGATTTAGATAGATCGGATCTTGGTTTAATTGATGGAGGCTCTCTGGGCTCAAATTCGATACAGGTGTCCAAGCGTAATTTCATATGCCCCGGTAACTGTAATCATAAAAACATATTGTAATTTAATACAATCATTTAATATTGAATTCATAGGCCCAATACATGGTCATACGATATATTAAACGTAATATTATATAAAGCATATTGTAAAATTTTCCAAGATATCATACGTACATAATACATATATAATAAATAATAATAATTTAGAAACATTTTGATTTAGGTATACCTTAATATTTTTATCAGTAAATAAAACTTCTTTCCACATCGGTATAAGTTTACATAATGTTACAGCTCGGCACTCGAGTAACGCTTCAAGTAAACTCAAAAAATGAAGGTTCACCATTTCTCCTAACTACATAGATAATAAAAAATAGGTATGTACATTAAGAATTTAAGTTAATGCATATACGTATACATTTTTCAAGTACTTAAAAAATAATTCAACAAACCGTTTTTGATTTAGACGATAAGTTTAGCATACTTTGAGTAACTTTATTCCAAAAATCATGTAATATATTCATTGTAAACGAATGATGATCGCCAGCCGTTACCATTTGCTGAGCAGTTTGTTCCATGTAAATCGTCCATAACTAATAAATTAATTTTAATAGGTAATTATATACTTATCACCAAACACCATCATGATATATATTATATCATGAACTATTTTTTATTTTTTATTACTTGACAGAGTACAAAGGCGTGAAATAGAGATGACATATGGATAACTGAAGATTTCGATTCTTCTGCAAATCCCGTCATGATCACATTAACGTGATCGGCTATTTGACATGAGACGTCTTGTGATAATGGTAGGCATGGTCTATTCTGCATTGTTGTATATGAGAGTGATCCAATTAGAATCCAAGATAATAAACGTATGTGACTGAGGCAATCCGAAAAATCTTTACAATTGTATATAAATAATCTGAAATATTAGGTATATTAATACTATATAAGTTTGACAAATATATATATATATATTGTATAAAGTGGTATATCCACGAGGAAGAGTTAACCAGTTAAACCTCCCTCAGCTATTTGTCCGAATATTGGTTTTAATTTTAATATAGGTATAGGTAAAATTGTATTTTTATTTATTTTTATTATATCCTATACTTAAGAATATTTGGAACTATTTATCCTCCAAAAATGTTGGATATACCACTAATTAAACGTTTCTATATGTTTAATAATATAGTAAAACGATAAATTTTTACCCAATGGTTTGTATTTCATTTGGTCCATAATACAACCAAGGGAATATTTTATGTAACGATCTTGCATCTCGAGTATTACTTTTTAGTAGTTCTAAAGACAAGTACTGAGACATGCCAGCTTTCACAGTACTCCCAAACGTATCCTCATTAATGCCTTCTTCGGGTGTCGTACACCGACTCTACAAATGGATAAATATTACATATGTATATTATATATTATATTCGTTACATTTATGTAAAAATATTAAAATTTAATAATGAACCTTTAGTTTTGTCAAAGTATTGAAGTCTGTTAAAAAATCTAAAATATCTTGTAAATTGTTTCGCAAAAGTTCAGACGCGCCCGTTGGCACACTGGTCATAATCGCTGGGAATGTTGGCACTATGTTATCAATGGCTGAACATTCTGGTAATATTCCACCAATATCCTTAAATAGCAATTTACTTTAATTTCGTCTTATTGTGTATATTTATTTAAGTAATTTACTTGAAGTATGAAGGCCACATAAATCAATAGATTGTTATTGAGATTTTGTGTTTTGAATTTTAATGCTTGTATTAACTCTACTGTTACTACTCTTGTTAATATTGTTTTTTCTCTTTCCTATGAAATGTATTTTTAAGTTAAAATATGTATAATGTACATTCGTACTGGCGTTAAACGCAAAAGACAAATATATTTACCCTTGCAAATGTTTTGTAACTTGAGGAACAAAGATCAAGCAGTAAATAATAATCAATATAATGTTGTTGAAGAGCATAAGTTAATATTTTTGAGTATGGATCCAAAATACTCTGAAAATTACATAATGCGTAATTAATAATTATATAACTACACTTTTTTTTAGCATTATAGAAAACCAACGTTGTTTTTGATTTTTAAATAAATAATCGAATACGAGTATTTAATAGGCACTTAATACTTAATTATATTTTTATATATATTTAATAAAATAATATTTCATAACATTTTACCTTTGTTGAAATAATTCCAGGAATTTTCAGTACTATAATCATCAGTTTAAATATTAAATTAATATTCTCAAAGCTGCTTATTGTTAATTGAATTTTTCTAAATAAAGTGTCAAATTGACTTAGAATGGTTGTCCAAATCAAAGTTGATGTATTTCCAGTAGTATCAGTAGTTAATATATCAATGTAATATGTTACATTTGATAACATTATACAACAACTATCTGTCGACAATGATTTTTTAGAATTTAAAACCTAAAAAGTATACATTTTTTAAACTTTTTTTTTCCACCAATTTTTAAAACTTTGTACTTATAATTAATAAGTAAGTACTTATACTATAGGTGTAGGTATTATATTTAATAATTAGTAATAACTTGCAAGATATTTACTTCTAAAACCATTTGTAAGGGTTCGATCGGATTCATTTCGTTGAAGTCCATTAAAGCTTGTATAATACTTTTAAAGAAATTATTTTCATTGCTATCTATAATCACAGAGTGAATGTATTTATTTATAAAAGTCTTAACTTTTAACTTATAAATACCTATTAAATTATTTTAGGCTTTTAATTTTAAACTATTATATGTAATTATGTATAGAGTATAGACATAAAAAATTGTAATACTAATTCAATTATTATTATATATATTACCACTATGTTTCATTTGGAATATTTGTGCAAACACTCCATTTGGTGCAAGCTGATAGAGAATACATCTTAAAAATTTTTTTGCAATACTAGTGGAACCACAAGGCAAAAACTTTTGACTTTCTTTTTGCCATAAAAACGTTGGTTTAGAGTGACATCTATTTCAAAAATGTATATATGTAACACATGCCAATTATATGTATATGTGTACAATATAATGATTATTTATATACGATAAATATACTTGGCTAGTGTTGTAAGAATTTCGGGTAAAAGGCACGCAGCAACTGAAGGAGATCGATGTACAAAAGTTCCCAACAACACAATACAAAGCCCAATTTCATCATCACTATATTCTTCTTTACGCGTTCCACAATCACTACATCTGAATAAAAATAATATATTTAATAGTTATTATAGTTAGTTTAATATATAATAAATAGATGTGTACATCCGATCAAGAACTGTTATAGCTCAGTGACCTGCTTATTAATGGATAGAGTGAATCTTTTTTCATTGCAAATAAAGCAGTACTTCGTGGTTTCGTCAGTTTTTGTCGGAGCTATAACAGTTCTTAATTTAATGAAGATTTTTGAACTATCCTGCATATATTATTTGTATTTGGTACCTACCTTTCTTGTACACAATCTATTCCAATGCGACTCGTGCTATTGCTAATATTTTTGTTTGAACAGAAGGCATCATAAATTGGAGCATCCACATTTGGAGTATGAGCATTTCTAAACATATATGATAATACTGAATCATAGGTACACAAAGGCGTGCTTAAAATAATGGGAGAGAGTTATGGAATTAGACTCCCCTCTCCTCTATTAGTTTGTGGAAAAAAAATTATACGTGTATAACTCTCAATAATAAGAAAGTGGAAGTGGCATTTTTTAATAATTTTTAATTTAATATGATTTTTCCATTTTTCAAACCTTTGGATTGTTATTTTTCATTATTTAATCACTTTCAAGGCATTATTGACGAATAGGCCATATTTACAATTTATTTCGAAACTTTATACAAAAAAGAGATATTTAAAACAAAATTCAACTTCCGTCTAATAATGAGTAATCATAATTTTATTCAAAAAATAAATAAGTAAATATACCTATCAATAGTTACAGTAGGTATTATGCTTAAAATTTATGCCCTCTCTCAAAACTACCGAAACTACAAAAAAATATGTGTCTAATCCTCCCCCTCGTTTAACATTTCTGAACACGTCTTTGTATAGGTACAGATCACGATATACAACATTATATACTATACATATTATATATATATAATTAATTATTATACATTTTATACCGTGATACAGATAGAAGTTCCTAAAAATGTATGAAAACCAATTTTAATTTTTCTAAAATAAATTACAAATAATAGATTTTTGTATGATTTTTGGTAAGATTTTAATCCGCATATCTATAAAGGTATCAAAATTATAATATTTTTCCAGAGGTTAAATATGACGTGTAGATAACTACAAGAGGCGTTTAAGGATATAGGTATAGGGCAAGGCTGGCAAACTTATAGAATGACGTGTGCCAAATAGGTTATATGTTGGTCAAATTGAGGTAGCATGTGAACAAATATAATTTCTTTAATGGTATACCTATGATGTGTAAACAATTAAAAGAAAAACGTTTAAAAAGTTATTTCTATATTTTTGACTATAGGTACCAATATTATAGTATCTCTAATTGAAGTAAATATATTATATAATAAAGTACATCTGTTTCAGTTAATGTCGATAATAACGAGGTATATTGTCAGTAATGACTGTTTTGAGTATAGTTATAATGATGGTATTGCCTATAGGCATTACATACAATGACTAAAAGTAGTAGTCAAAGTGCAAAGTAATATATAGGTAATAAAACAAATTTACAATGATCGACTATATAGGTATTAATGACTTATTCTCAACAAATGTCTCATTAAATATCTACTTTTAAACATTTAGGCAATTTCAACATCCTGTACATATTATTATGTTCAGTCATTATGCGATTAAAGACTACCGTTATAAAATATTGCCTCTACGCCAAAAATAGTATAAATGTACATAAAATTTAATGTAATTTTTTTTGCACGTTTAAAGTTTTTCGGAGCTTCAAAATCTCAAATTTCTAAGATGGTCCTCATAATTCATTATAAATGCTATATGTGAAAAATGATTTTTGATACAAGACCTCGTTTTGCAATGAAATTTTTTTTTCATAATGGATATACAGAGACTTAATTTTATACCATTATTACTTCTTTCGTAATATTACTGTACCTATAGGTATACTGTAATATTACTTTATATATATAGAAGCTGTTGCTGTAACAACGATTCAACACACAAAACATACATAAATATACTAAGTAATATTTCTACAGTAATATTATAATAAAATATGAATATTGATAACAATAATAACTATACTCCGATAATCTAATTAATCATATTGGTTACACACGATACTTTGGATATTGGTTCACACCAAAATGCCGTTCTCTATTAATTTAATTATAGGTAACTCTAAAAATACTCATATTGACTGATACGCACAGGCATTAATGCTATTACATATAGTCCATTACTCATTATCGATAATCCTGAGATTATCTAAATTAAAAATAAATAATAAAGTATGTTCTGACGACCTTTCTTTAATATATTACCTTACATAAACATATTATATTTTTTGGAACGTAAACATTTAATAAAACTTTTGGCACTTGATTTAAAAAAACGTTCACCGGTCACCATCTTATAACGGGTATATAAATATCAGATATAATATTAATATTACCGATGATTGGAATTCTTTTGTGAATCATATCCATAGTTCATTGAACGTCGTGTCGAAGAATGAACTGATGATTTATGGTCTTCTGGACTATCTAAAGCACTTTGTTTTATTAATTTCCGTGGGCTATGGGAACTTTTCTGTAAAAAATTAAATCATGTAATATATGTATTGAATTGTTAATATTTACATATTATATAATATTTAAACGTACTTTATATAATTATTAAAACTAATGACTTCCTCATAAATTTTATTATTTCACTATGCACTCGTAAATGACAAAAAAATATATTGCATATAAGTATAATAATACTGCAATCACCAGCCCTTCTTATGAATTACAATTTTTTTAATTGCCATGTTGCTTATGCATTTTCAGAAATTAGTGGAAAATATTGCAAAAACATTTAACAAAAACCTTTAAAAACTTAATTTTTTTTAAAAAAAAAAGCAAGTACTTATCTATATAAAACGAAAATAAAAAATATACAACTTTTTTCATTTAATGTATTGATTTTAAGATGACTCAGTATTATTATATTGTACCTATATATTTTTGGGTAGAAGAAGTCGATTAGAAGTTTTGAAATACCTACCTACTTAAAAGTAGATATTAAAAAGTATAATTTTTTTTTCATGGGGTAAAACATAGACAATTTATTTAAATTGTATACACCCATCATATAAGGATAACTTGTAAGTCATTACAAGTCAACTTATAAATAATTTATTCAATAAGAAGGAAATACCCAATGAATTCGAATTTTTAATTTAGTTATTTTTAGTGTGAGACTGCAAGTCAAACTTCACGGATTTACATGCTAGCTTGAGACATTGAAAATTTAATCATTATATACTAATTTTACTGTTTAATATTAGTACAAATATGTTATCATATACTTGTTCTTTTTCGAAACTATCTTCTCTATTTAAAGACGATGACTGTGATGCCGAATCCACGTCCCCTAAGCCAAAAGTCTTGTTTATTTTTTGTACAAGATTTACAGTTGTTCCAATTGGTAAAAGACGTTCTTGTATTGGGAGTTCCAATGGCTTTTTTTCTATTTTAACTTCTAAATTAAATCCCAAATTTGTTTGAATTTCAGTTGATTCTAAATATTTATAATTCAAAATTATTATTATACATTATTTTAAAATTATGTTATTTATTACTATACCATTTGAAAAAGATGAGTTCTTATGTACTTTCATTTTTGAAAGAGGAGACTCAGGATAGTTATAAAATTTTGGTGCTGGTTTTTGAAATAATTTCTTATCTTTTATGTTTGAAGATATAGGAGGATGTGATGTTACTGAAGACGATGATGTAGACGTTTGACTCATGTCTTTTGGATTGTAAAATGTTTGTAATTTTGGCCGAAAATGTTCTTCGATTATTTCTTCAGATTTTCTGTAAAAATATGCATAATGCATAAAATCTATATTTTAAAATTTATATTTATTTTTAATTTTAATTACTTTAAAGTTGTGTTTATTTCAGGTGATGAAGTAGAAGTAGTCGCTAACACTGGTGGTGATAAAAAATTCGATTGATTGGCTACACTAATTATTGCTGATGTTGCTAACATTTTCATTCCTTCTTTTACTCCCCATTTATCCGCCTTCTCCTTAAATCGTTTTACTTATATTTTTCTAATAATAATTATTATTTATCACTTAGTATTTATTTTCTTACATCAACATTATTTTCATTAGACCAAAATGATCGAAGAGGTCCTTTTCTACTAAAAGCTTCATCCGCTGACTCATCAAATGATCCCTGCAGTAGCATATTTATTATAAGTATTAAAAAACATTACTTTAAAATTTAATTTCAAAATATTAGTTAATTAAGTTAGTTAAGTGTTAACTCTTATTATAAAATATTATGTAAAAATTATCAATAACATTAAATACATTTTTTAGGTAAACATTTTTCTGGTTGTTTTTCCAAATGTTTCCAAGTCCATCTACGTTTTTAGAGTCAAATTTTGCACGTACTGGTACAATTTATATAGATTAATTTTAATTTATCTTATGTATTTATCAAAAAAGTATAAAAATGAAAAAACTATCTCTTAAAAGTACCAACTAGATAAAATTTGCTGCTGGAAAATGAGTAAACGAATATAGTCCTTCTGGTCGAAAATTTGTTCACAGAAAAAAATAAATATCATTGTAAAACTATACTATAGCTACCTAACTTCACTTAGAATCTACAAGGTAATTAAGTTGGCATTGGTACTCACGTGTGAACTATAGTGACCAGTTGTACTGTCTGATTTATATTTTTCTGGAGCGATGGCCAAGTCTGATTCTGTTTCATCTGGTTCAGTTGATCCACTAATTAATTATTATAACTAATAATAATAGTTATGTTTATAGATTTCAAAAAAAAATATTTAAAAAATATTACGTACGTAGATCCTTGTTTATGTGGAGCTCTTCTATGAAATGAAATGTCCTCTTCCCAATGGGTTTCCATGCTCAATGGATATTTTCTCGAGGTAGAGGGCTGAGATTCGTATAGTTTTTGAGATTCCATACTTAAAGATTCACCGTTTTTTTCAACTATATAGGAATTAACAAAAATATTACTTTATAATGTTTTATTTCATTTAATACCACCAACCTTTAGTTTTTGATGAATCTGGCATAACAACAGTAGGGGGTATCCTATTACAGACATGTTGCTGAGCATTTAATGTATTCAAAACAATTTCCATTAATGACACCACGAGCAGGCTAATTGGTTCTTTATCAAAATTGTACTAAAATAAAATATAATTAAATTAATCTAACCAAGTAAGCTAATAGTAGTAAAATGTATTGAAAAAATAATTTGGTTACCTTATACAGAAATACCATTACAGACATAAGCCATGATTTTCTGGCCGTCGGTTCTAAAAACCACAATGAATATGTTGCATTAATGGAATGTGTTTCGGGGGAAGGACAATATTGAAGCAATAACAGCGCAGTAGGCGCAATGACGTGACCCATTGTAAAGTTTTGGTCCAACATTTGTGGTAGATTAGATAAAAATGAATTAAAAACTGGTAAGGTCCTACACAAATATTAAAATAATAAATTAATAAATAATAATTAAAAAATTATTTCACAGAAGTACCTTAATTTATCCGGTGGTATAAGAAATCCTTTTTCGTTATAGTTATAGCCTAATAACAGATATAAATGCTGTAACACAATACCTTGAATTTTTATTCCGTGTTTTGATTCTTCTGGGTATGCCTATATCATAAATATGAGAAATGAATACAATAAAGTTAAAATGTATTATTATTTTATTATTTATTATTATATTACGTGTTCTGGTCGTGACATATATTGCATAAATAAAAAAACAATTAGACTGCTTGTTTCTTTGTCAGATTCTTCCAAGTCAACTATCCGTTGCAAGAGTTCCCCAGCGTTATCTTCATGAGAATCTAGTCCATAGGAATGATCTGGAACGGAAATTGTTGAAAAATAAGTTAATTATACAAAACAGACATTTATTTAAATAATTATCAAATAAATTATACCCGGAAGGATTGATAGAATTGGAGTAATAAGTTGTGAAGTTTTTCGTTTCAAAATTGGAGCAGAAAATTGTCTATTATAAACTTTCTCACCTAAATAGATTTTAGACTTTAGTTCATATAAATACTATTACATGATTACATAAAAATTCATATAATTAATATATTTCAAAAATATCACTAAATCATAAAAAAAAAAAACCTGTCTAACCATTGTATTTTGGATCATTTTTAGACAATGTATAAGCTGGTGCGGACATCGTTCTCTTATATGGCCATTTTTGTCCAAAGCTGGCACTCAGTGTTCTTACAGAACTTGTTTCTGAAGAATGTGCCATAGCTTCGTGAGCTCTTTGGACCTTTTTAATAAACGAATCACTAGTGATATCAGAATTCCGTAAGTCTGTTATAATAAAAGTTTATTTTTGTTAATTATAGGTAGGTATTATTGATAATGTTTAAATATACGAGTACAAGTGCACGCGTATTTAATCTTACCTCGTACATGTGTAATATCACCACTTTTTTTTAATTGTATCTGTGCTTCTATAAATATAGCGTCAAACCGTCCCAAGAAAAACTCCCATGAAAGTATTTTTCGGTCATTTAGTGTGTTATGTAACTGATATAGAGATTGTAGAATCATGGGTCTATCTACCATAACGGTATCAAAATGCATTTCCATACAATGAATTAAATTCTATACATAAAATAAAGGTATATTTTACTAAAAAAAATTAACATTTGTTTAAATTATCATTTATAAGTAAATAACTACAATTTTTTTAATAAACCACGTTACCTTTAATGCGGAATCGTGAATGGTAGGTAATAAAAGAGTTGCTCTTGTAGCTACATAAGTACTACGATCGTCCATGCTTGATAGAAGGTAACAAAATGCATTTGTTATGCATGATTGAAGTGTAGGGTTATTTCTTAAAGGAGTATTGTCCATAAATCTAGACATTAACACCACTTTTTCCACTTTAAACAGAAATATGAGTATTTCTTAATATACGTATATATTTATAATATTTTAATAAATCTCATAATAATAATTAAAATATTAATGTTTTATTTGGATATATACTGTAATAAAATAAGTCATAATGTAATAAACTATAAACAAGAAATATTTCACAAAAAAATAGGGATGGGTTTTATGGAATTCAATAAATAATATAATATAAATTATATTATGTTATTATAATATAGATTATACGAATATTATATTGACATATTATTCATATTTGAACGAATAGCTAAATTTTAGAAAAAAAAATAGGTCACTGGTCATATAATAACCAACTAATATATTTTTAATTTCAGACCTAGGTATTGAAAACATATGTATCTGAAATTTAAAATAAGTGAAAAACGTATTTTGTTACAGGTACGTTGGGTACTAGTGGGCCACACTACTATTAGTGGAAATGATTTATTATACCTATATAATTTGAAATAAATAATTATTGATAATTCTAAGACGATTATAAATGCCTAAAAATAATTATTGTAGAGTTGTATTCAATAAGTTATATATTTTATAAAAAGTATATAAAGCTCCTAATCATAATTATTGAGTTAAAATTCCACGTGATATAACAAACTATTTTCTAGATTACTACTTTTAATTAAAAAAATCTTATACATCTCTATGAATTTACAAATTTACTTTTGATATATAAAAAGATACAAGACAAGATTAAAAATTTTAAAATTATAAATTATAAAGAATAAAATATAGGTATGTTCTTAATTAATTTTATAGTTTATTTTATATTTATTATAATTATATTAGCTACTGTGTGCTTCATAAATAAATATTACCTGCATTAAAACGAATACGCCAATCTGAACTGTGGAATTCATCTCTAATTAGTTTCCAGAAAATATCACTTCCACATGGCAATGATACACAATGAAGCATAACAGGTATAGCTACTTCACATAAATGAGATTTAATACCTTCTATACAATCCCAAATACTGAAAAATAAAATTACAATTTGAAATAAAAATACATTTTTTGATACAAAAACGACTTCAATTTTTATGATTCAAAGTTTCCTATGTTTGTATTATATTATTCTGTAACTATTCTATATCATATATATGTATTAAAACTACCTATATACAGTGCAGTGACAATCTTTTATGACAACACTAAATATTTCGGCCAGATGACCTTGTATATTGAAATTCATTTTTCAGAAGACCTAGCAAGGGGTACTGAAGTACATATTTTGTGAAATTTTCATATTTTTAACTCTTACGGTACGCGCATGAGCAATACAACTTGTATTTTTTTTAAACGGCAAGACCTACTTTAAACATCAAATTCGGATTAAACGATTTTTTCAAGTAATTTTGACCTTTTAAACTAGGTTTTAAATTCAAAATTGACTGAATCACGGTAATTTCAAGTTGTAACAAAAAGCCATTGATTTGTTTATCATTTTTTAAGGTAACACTTAATGTTTCTAAGAGTGATTAATAGTTGTATACTAATACTAATAATAGTAATAATAATAATAAAAGATGATAATAAAATTAGTAGGTACCTGTTAATAATACAGCTGATAATGATTTATTAGATAAATTCATCTAATGATTAATGAATTGTTCGAAGTTCAAGTAAATATGCTGTCAAAACAGTGTCTAAAATATATAAACCACCACCAATTACAGCCTTTAGTGTTACGAATATACAAATTACAAAACTTTATCAGTAGCTTAAGGTGGTTTGAATCGATCCGTTTCTAAGTAATTGCAGAATATAGACAATATCTACATAAGTATATGTAATATATATCTATCAATTTTTTAACAGAAAATTGCTTTCCCTGTAACAAAATTGTTAGACTTTGGCTGGTCTGATTTAAATTTTGTAAAAAGCTTAAAATTGTTTGATATCTTTTCTAGATTTTAATCGAGTCGTTTTCTTAAATAGAAATTTCCGTCTTAAATATACACAAGTACAAAATGTTTAAAATATGGAAATTTTGTTTGATTATACCGAAGTCGAAAATTTATATTTCGAAAAACGCCCTAATTAAAACCTAGAAAAGATGTCAAACAATCTTATACTTTGTACAGAATTAAAATCGGACCGGCCAAAGTCTCACAATTTTGTCACAGCGAAAAGTCTAAAAACAATATTTCAGAAATATACTCAGGCCCATAGAGAGAAAATGTATAGGCCCTCAACTTCCGATGAAAATTATATATACGAATGAGTTTTTTTTTTTCATTGCTTATTTATCGCCGTTTTAAAAGCGCTAATTGCAATATTATTATTATTATTATTATTATTATTTTACTCCAAAACAGGCAATTTTTATAAAATACACAAAGGAAAGTATATATACAATATAAAATACAAAAATATAGTAAGAAGTACATTGTGTATGTGTAGGTAAAATAGCAAATATAACTACAAATACGTTAAAATTGAACATACCAACTAATTTAATTTTGTATGGCCATAAAGCTAAAATTACTTGTTGAAGATTAATATTGGTTCGCATCATAGCATCCTTTGCAAAGGATTATTAAGACCATAGTTGTTAGAATAGAATAGAACATGGAAATGTTATCGAAATAATTATTAAAATAATTTGTGTTTACCGATTTTTGATATCATTTTAATATAGCTAGAATGAAGAATTTTTAACATTTTATTAAAATGTCAGGTCTTCAGATTTAAAATTAACCCTTTTATGATGAAAAAACTTCGACATTTAAAATTGCTATAAATAGCCCAAAATTGGGAAACAAATTTTTACTTTAATATTGTACTTAAGTCTTAATTACATTTAATATAAGACTTTATGACTATTATTAACGGAATTACAATAAAAAAAACCATATTGGATTTTATGAAAAATCGTGCTTTTATCGTTTTTCTTTAATTTGTTGATTTTTTTTATGCATTTATAGAAAAAGTTTTAAAAATCAAAAAATGACCTGTCTAAAGTACCAACTAGATAAAAGATATATATAGGTACTATACACGAATGATGGAATAAACATAATAGGTATATAAGAAATATTAAATTATAAAATGTACTCAAGTATTTTTCATTTTAATTTATATCAAGATTCTACTTACTTTTTAATTATCAAATTTTCTTGACACCATATTACAAATCCTTTATGCTCTTTAATGGCTTTATTTAATGTATCACAATGCAGCACCATGAGATGTAATGATTGTAATAAATAATATTTGAAACTAGTGTCCTTTGTTTTAGGAAATTCCTAAATAAAATATATAATGATTTATATGACTAAAATGTTTTTTTTTTTTGGGTTTGTACATTAAATTTTTGGTGGAGTCGAGATTTATAAATTAGTCAATAATGTATATTTTATAGTGTTTTATAGTTCTAAAAATAATAATATTCATTGATTATTGAACACAGATTTGAATATTGTTTTTGGTGTCTCAAAATTATAATAAATAATAATAATAATAAAATGGATCTTAAATAGAGGTACAAACAATTAAATATGTGGAACAATCAGATTCAACTCGAAACTTCAAAATAGGGCTGTTAGAGAAATTGATCTTTCTTTTAAGATGTACAACAATAATAAATAGAGTCTAAAATTTAATATAATTATAATTCTATGTGTATCATGTAACAATACCTAAAGGCTAAAACCCAGGGAACTAAATACTTGATAACTTGTAATAAAAAGTACTTTTTTGTTTATTAGAAATATACACCCATATTTTTATAATATCAAACATGCCCTAAGTAAATAAATAGTACCGTAAAATTGAGTAACATGGGGCAATTATTCATGTTTTTTCTCGAAAAAATTTTAATATTTTTAACTTTATATTTGGAAAATAAATATTAACTACACATATAGCTATTATATGATTATACCTACTATAAGTATCAATAAAATCAGTGTTCAATATTATACCTACTTTTTTTTTAAGCTAACAGTCGTTTGGAATCAGCCCACAAAACGGCCAACGTCGGACATTATAACTTATTAACTTAAAATGATATTTCATCTCTAGTTTTTAAGAGGTTCTATATATAGACAATATAGAAATTTAAAAAAAAAAATTATTTACAAATGGTTTAAAAATGTAAAAGTAAGTGAATTATAAATTATAAGTTATAACATTATCTAGCCGATTTTTAATGTATGTATTTTTACACGTTTTATGAATTGTAAAAAATATATTTTTTATTTATTTTAAAAACTATAAATCTTGAAAAACCTAGTATAATATTGAAAAACGACTACGTAGGGTACTGGATAATATCTATCATGTTATAAAGCAAATGCATGTGGAAGGACTATTATAAATGTAACATCAATATGAAACACTCCATATAAACGAATATATACAAAGTATTAAATATCAAAGGTATTGGGTTTTAAAATTGTACACGTTTCTTTCAAATCGTCCAATTTTACAGTTGGTACTTCATATAGGGATGTCCTGTGTAATTACTACAAAATCGAATAATATTATTTATAATTAGATTATTTAAGTTTATAGAGTATGTTTAAATCTATAAACGAATTAAAAATATATATACTTTTAGAATATGATAAACTAATTGTAACTGATCAGGAAGTTCTTCGATCTTAATACGAAATCTCCCTTGAGCTGTTTGCCAAAAATCTTGTATATTATGAACAGACTCATCTACTGGTTCATCGTGTTCGTTCATTAATTTAGCTTGTGCAACTCTCGCTGTTGCTAGTCCTTAAAATTAATAAATACTAGTATTATAATTATGTTACTTGATAATTATTTTATATTCACTAATTATTAATCATCAAGTTCATAGAAAAAATTATTACCAACATCGGATTCTGTTAAAGTAATTGCTCTAGCAATAGCTGGCATTACTGGAGTCAAATCTAATTGTTCTACAACAGTTTCTACTGTAGCAGTCATAAGCTGTAAAAAAAAATCTTATTCATTATATGTCATTGATAAATGAAAATAATATTTCTGAATAACATATGAATTTGAATAACAAATGATTTATTTTTATTAGAAATAACATTTCATTTGATGAAAATTAAAAAAAATTAATGTAATCATAAATATTTTACTTGGGGCATATTGACTAAAAGACCACCAATAGTGTCTGGAGTTAACATAAAAGATATATTAGTGCCTTCGCATTTTGATTCCTTTTTATCAACTTCTGTCGGCGTTTTTCTTGTATCTTCCAAAAACCATTCTTCTATAATGGGATCCTGTAAATACGAGTACGATTTACAGTAAAAATAATATGGATAACTATTTTGTAAAATACAATGACATTTTTATAAATAGGTTACAAAACTTAATTTAGGATTATTTTGGATCAATCATATTTCTTTAAAGATGGCATTATCGAATTAAAAATTACTAATCCTTAAAAACAGAAATGGTTTTCCTGCAAAGTGTGATTAGTTTAACGAGATTATCATTATGATTCATAATTAAGTACACAATAAACATTTTATTTGTTTCAAACATGATTTACTCCTATTAGCTATTACATTATGTAATAGGTACTTTTCCCCTGGTTATATTTTCTAATTAAATGCTACCACTGATAAATGTAGTTTGACCAAGTGATATCTTGGAAAACGTGTCTAAATAATAATGTATTTTTAACTTACATCAGGAGGGTGTGCCAAATTTGGTAATGAAATATACTCCACTAAAGAACTTGCTAATTGATGCCACAGTACAATTAACTCACACGATATACACTCCATTTTGTTTTCGCAATCACGGTGTGACTCAGTAAACCATCCGGTAACTAAAGTATTGGTAATTAATTTACATACTTCATGATTTATTGCACTTGCAAATCCTGTATGTTTTTCAATACCATGTAATTCCATCTGAATTAGTATTTAACGAATTAGAATAATTCCTTTTTGAAAAATAAATAAGCAAAAATCAATCTAAAAACAATATATACTTGTTTTGATGTTATGTCAAGCATCAACACACAACAGCTAAGTTTTACATCATCTTCTGATAAATCTAGCCGAGTATTAAAATTTTGTTTATCTTCATCATCAGTAACGCTTTCTGTTCGTTTAATTATAACAGGATCTGCAATTTATAACTGTTGTTAAAAAAAATACCAATAAAGAAACTTTAAATGTGTTTGTTTAATACATTAATTTTATAATATTATTATTATATACTTACTTAAATTACTCTTCACAAAAACAGATTCCTTCAAATTTTCTCTGTTATAGATTTTTTTAAGGCTTTCTAATCCGTCTTTAAAGAAGTTAAATAATAGATGTATTGGTATAATAATTTCTAAGCTAGTTAATACCTATAAAATATAACTTTTGTTAAATAGGAATAATACATTTATTATAATAATATTATACATTCTAGATTTTGAATAAAGTGGATAACGCCTAATATATTAGTTGTATATAAGTATAGACTCCTGGCATTAAATGGAATTTAAAACCCCCTTAACAGTTTTTTGAATTTCTTCTTTTAAATATACCTACATATAAATTATATTTTAATGAATCTTAATTTTATCATAAAATAAACTATACCAAATGATTTTTTGACCTAAAAAACCCCTATTTAAATTAATCACACAATCTTCGTATTTTCTGAAAACCATAAAAATCGTGTGACCCAATAAAATAGGTGTTTTTGAGGTCAAAAAATCATTCGGCTTATTTCGTTTTATGTTAAAATTAAAATTCACTACAATAGAATTTATTAGTATCCTTAAAACTTCATTCTGTCCAAGGAGTCATAGACCTGGATTATCGATCTTTCATCGGGACATCCTGATATACTCCAAATTTCCATATAAGTTTAATATAAGTTATAACCCCATTTTAAAATCAGAAATTTAGCACAAGTAATATTTTAAAGACATTTGAAGTGTTTTAAAATGTGAAATTTATATAAAAAAAAAAAATATAGCCCTTAAACAATAAAATACCTACGCGTGTTTTTCATATTGTCAAAATGCCCATTTATTATTTCGTAATAATTAAAAAGCACTGGGAACAATGGCATAAAATATACCCAAACTATACACTAAATAATAGTATTATTTCTTAATGTAAAATTATTAGTTTTGGATATTAAGACTTGACATTAAAAATGTATAATGTCAAGTCTTGTTTGTCTTTATTTAATATATTAGTTATAACTTATAGACAAACAATTTTTGTAAGAAATACTTATAAATTAAGAACATTGTAACAAACAAAGCTTCGTTGAAAATAATTTTCGAATACTACCTATGATTAGCACAATAATTTTCAATATATCCACGTATTCAATCTAATGGAGGCCTTTAATTATTTAATACACATTTACACCACTAAATCAGTGGTGTCATTTCAGTTGCTGAAAGGAAGGGACAAAAGTTTTGACCAATCCAATAACTAAAGAAAAAACCGCCCGCCAACTTCTTTCCGCGTACATTTTATCTCAGTAAAATTACCAATTACCATCTAACATAATTTTATATTTATTATCATAGCTACAAAGAACCTAATTTTTTGGGGAGAATATTGACAAAAAAAAAGGAGGCGAGAGGCTAAATAAATATGGCAGTTACCTACCTAGTTGATCAGGACTTTTATGGGCCTGGCACTATAAAATTGATTTACTGAAATTAAATATATATTAATATTTATTTGTGGAAACCACCACTAAAGAGGATATAAAATAAATAGCCAGTGGTAAAAGTAAATACCTAAATATAGTATAGGTACATGAAGTATTGAAGTATACACAGTGTAAACGGCTATTATAGAGGCAAAATGCAAATTCCCATCTTGCATCCCCCTCCACCACCAAATGACGCCACTGAACTGAATATCCTAAATTCAAAAATTGGACGATAAAATAATATAAAATCAAAACCCCCTCCGTGGTAAAATCCTAAATCTATCACCGCAAGTACAGCTCTCCTCATTCGTCCAACAAAGTGATTCACCCAAACCAGTAGTTACTCGAACTGATATGTCATTGAAAATTTCTTTTTTATCTTTTACCTGAATCCAAGTTAAAGCTTGCTCTTGTACTTTGGCAGGTGTGCCTTTAAAACGCACACCTATGAAATTGTACAGCTTAGTTGCATCAAATCCTAATGGACTCATATCGGAATCTAATATTTTACTAAAAATAAGAACATAGAATTAATTATAATACGTACGGGTTTATATATTTACATTTTACCATAAAAGCATCCTCAATTCTGGTAATTCGTCAGGCGGTACGTCTTGAACAATAGCCTCTAACCAATGTGGCATTATTAACTCCCATATTTCCGAAGTGACAATGTCATATGGTACCAAACATAATAGTTGGTTCAGGCCATTTTTTATTAATGCAGTTTGACTCGCTAACATATCCCTGAATAATGGGCAAATTTATTATAATAGACCTACTACATAAGTATTTAAAAATATTTTAATACCATACCAGTTGCCACCGACTTGTGCATATTCTGGTGGACATGGATATAAGCAATCGACAAATGCATCAAAATAATGTTGTCTTACACCTTTTAGCCATCTTTCACCTATGTATTCGGTTTTCATATACTCTAAGGTACACTCTTGTTGATCTAAAATAAACATAATATATTATGCAGATAATAAAATACATTTTAAGATGATTTTTTTTTTTTTTACAATTTATTCATTCAGTTGCAACTTACAAGTAATTTTATTTATAAATCGATTTTAAATTATTACTCGACTAATAATTTTTATACTCTAGTCTATAAAAACGAATTCGAATAGAGTTTATCAATGTTTTCGATTTTTAAAAATACAACAAATTATTATTCTTTTAAATACAAACATTCCATTTAAATTTCGAGCAACAATATTATAATTTGTTTTAAGTTTATAATAATATGGTAAAAATATACCATGAACTATTTATAATAAAATCATGAATTTTACTGAATTTAGTTACATTTCAAAAATGTTTGATAAATAATGAATATAGGTAAGTAGGTAGGTATATAATATTACAGTTTACCATTCATATCTAATCGAATTACAAGCATATCGTCGTATATGCTGTATAAATATTTTAAAGTACGTTCATTCTCTTCAAAGGTGTCAATATTTATAGGTGTATAAAAAAACGTTTTATGTTACATTTCTTTTTCATAAAGTAATTCTGATAAACTTTAATATTATCTACCATAATTTATTATTCGTAATTGAATAAAATTCTACATAAATATATATATATTATACTCGTGAATTGTATAACTTGTATGTAATATATGAAACGTTTGAATCATTAACTACACTAAAAGTATTTTTCGTTCCAAAAATATAACATTATTGTAAAATCATTAGGTTCTTCACTCTTTCTTCACAATTCGTCCACTAAGAATCTAAAATAAATTGTTAGTTAATTTAATTTAAATTTACCATCGTAAGAATAAGCAGTAACGTGAAACCAATGAAATAGTATAGACAATAATCGTCCCATTATACTCGAACGAGGAGGTTCTTGATCTTCTATTCTATATAAAGCGACCAATAACCAAACACCTGTTCTCCCCATTAGTTGTCTATCATTTATTGTGACTTCTGGTTGTTCATCTTCTTTATCTGTCTTACTAGATGACATTGTACCTTTTACCTTGGCTCCAAACACAGCTGCTTTAGTTTGACTTTCTTTGGTCGCTTCTGAGATCGGCGCACGTACTTCTTTTAATAAACTATAATTATACAATACGAGTACATATTACACTTATATTTTATATATAATAGAAATATTCGTCAAATATTTACCTAACAATCGACTCAACCAAATAAGTTTGCATGTCATTATCTAATTCTCCGGCAGACTTTAAAGTCCAGTGAACAATATGATCGACATTTTCTGAATGAATATGTTTATTACAATCAGCGCATAACCTTATGGGTCGATTTTTGTTCATAGAGGCACATTCAGGTGAAAAACATGTCACGCAAATCATAGTATTTTGCGATTTACATTCCTTTAAGTAATTGAATAAGTATATCTTTAACACGTGTTGTGTGATAAAAATAAAATAAAATTATTACTTTATATTCACATTTCCATGTAGCTAAAAGCAATGGTTGTAAAACAATATGAAATTGGTAAGTTGGTTTCTTATTATGTAAATCTTCTGCACAATCAGTACATAAGTAAAATGGTGGTGGACAGTTTTCAGCATGTTTCATAGATAATTCATGATCTAAACATACTCGTTCGGCAGGACCATAACCCACTTTTGGACAATTTTTTTTCTGACATAGTAATGCCAACCAATTTCCTAAAGAAAATTCGACGACAATTTACTTTATTTTAAAACATAAATGCGATATTTAAAATTATAACATAGTCATAAACAAGTATAGAAATGCACACTCTAATGATTGATGATGCAAATAGTTCATATAGGTACTTATATAGTTTCTATAATATATAAGTACATAATATCTAATATCTCTATCTATATATTATTGTCAGTGTTTGGAACGTTCAATTAAAAATTTAATTCGTTCACGTTTACTTTCTGCAATGCATAAAAATGAACTCGTTCACGTTCACGTTCAAATTTATTTAAAAATAACACGTTCATACTCACGTTCTTTAAAAAAAATAAACGCGTTCATCTGATCATTCACTTTAATTAATCAATTATTAACAAAATATACATTTTTCTTATATATATATATTAAAAAAATACCGATTCATAGAAGCTATCGTTTTCATTTTATAGCGGATCCAAGGAAATTGGACTTTTAAGTATTATAATTAAATCTAATAAGATTTTGGCGAAATTTTAGTATATTTTAATTTAATTTTAACGGTCTGAAAATCGTTCAAATTTCCTAAAATTATAAACGTCCAACACGTTCACGTTCTATTTGATAGAAATGAGTGGTGTTCACGTGTCGTTCACTAAATATGAAATTGGGTTCTTTTCAAACACTGATTATTATATATACCTACGTACAGAGCCGTAACAAAATTCGATAGCGCCCTTGGCAAAGAACCGAATTTCCACCCATAAATTGGTAATAAGGAAAAAAAGTCATACATTTTTTGGAGTTGCGCCCTCATTTCTTAAAAATGTAGTTAATAAGCAAAAAATGAAAGTCATCAACTTACTTTTACAAGATTTTGCCCATCGAATTTTTGCCTCCCCCCCCCCAATCTTAGAAATTTAGGGATAGATATTACTGAATTTCGATTTTTGCGCCACCTTTTCTGTTGCACCCTTAGCCTGAGCCACTTTTGTCAAGCAATTGTACGGTTCTGCCTACGTACCAAATCTAAAGTCTAAAATTAAGTTTTTGTTAAAAGTTAATCAACGGTAATAATAAATATTAATAAATGTTTAATTGCTTCCTTTTTATGTTATATAATGTATATACAAGTAGCTATAATATAAGAGTTTTAAATGTATTTATATAAGTACTGTCAAAAACACGTTATTTTCACACTAAATTAATATTTGCATTGTATTATTATATTAGTTTTTAATAAAACGTAACTATTTCCTCATGAATTATCGCTTTTAAATTATTACCTAATATGAAAACTTCACATCTGCTATAAAATCATACAAGTATATTTTTACCATTTTTTATAGTTTTATATTTTTCTAACATATTAAATCATAATATAAATTATAAATAATTACCAATTGATTTAGGTTTATTTCTGTCAAATCTATTAGCGTTGTACAAAGGCCAATAATTGAATAATAATCTTGCAGCGTGATATCGTGCCACTGAAGTACCATATGCAATTACCACAAGTAAATCTTTTTTTATATTCTTTTTAAATGTCATTAAACGTTCTACCAGTTGTAAATGTAATGCTAAAATCAAAACGTATAGAAATGTACTTAATAATATAATATATTAATATTTAGTTCATATTTTATATTACCAGTATCAAATGTATTTTGAAAAACTAGTAATAAAATCCCGGCTACGGACAATGCTGCATTGTTCATACATTTATTCCTAGCTAGAAAACCAAAAAAAAATTATTACAACTTTTATTATCATTACTTTTGATTATAGATATAAAAAAAAAAAACGTAATGATAAATATGTATGAATTTACGTATAGTAAACGGTATCACAAAATAGCATAATGTGTTGATCAAGTCATGGTGCACTGTCGAAGGGAGTACTTGAAAAGCAGTAGCTATCATATATGGTAAGCTTTCTAGTGTATCTCCTCCGAGAAATGGAACCAAACAAGCCACACATTGATTGAACGCTTCTCCAAATGCTAAAATAAATGAGTTATGGATTACAGAAATTTAGTAAATAAAGTATATACACTTTTGAAAATTGTATATAATAATAATTTTTATATCTCTAAAAATACCACAACATTTTTGATATTATATTTTTTATAAACCATTAAATACTTTAAGATTATGAGAGTAATATCTAATAAAGTCTCATACAAAATACAAATAAAGCCATCCTCTTTAATTTAGTACAATGATATAATAGTTCAACAATTTACGACTAGAAACAAAATATATGATGTACAAAAGTCATTATTTTTTAAAACAATTAATTAAACGACAAAGGATTATTTGTAAATTACCTACCATAAAAAGGTGGTTAAGAAGATTGGAAGCATCGGTTTTTTGTTTTTCTCTATAGTTTAGTCTACCACACACGTAACATAGTAATTGAGATATTTTCTATTTCTAACGTACCAATCGATCCAGTGGGATGCGATAAAGATTTAGAAAACCTATGTGAATTCATCGTGAAGTCTTATTTAGAACGACTTCCTCACTTTTTAAATCTTTTTGTGTCCAAATATATTAACTTAATTTTAGTGGAACTTAACAGGATACATGTGAGAAAGTCGATTTAAAATAAACTTAATAACGAGTTCATTTTCTAGAATCCTAATCCTATCACTAGATCGATCGGTATGTTGGAAATAGAAAATGTCTAAATTGCTATGTTCCGTGTATGATAGAAAGAGACAAACAATCGTCCCTTCTAATCCCCCTAAACTTTAATTATTTAATTTTCTTTTTTTTTAAATATGGTTAAAATTTCCTTCAACCTCTTGAAAATCAAGTGTATAGCATTATAGCGTTCTCCGATTGTATTTATCTAATTTAGGATATCACGCAACGGCAACAATAATAACAAATTATATTGACATGAGAATATGAGATTACTTAAATATTTTTAAAATGTATTTACAATTTTTAAATGTTTTCTTTAAATTTCCTATGTAATATAATATAATCCCTTAAGACCCAGTTGTATAACATCCTTTCATGATTATTAAAAATTAAAACCAGCCCGTTGCATATTGTTTTAACTGATACTGATTGATCAATTCATATTTAATTTACCATAATAATTAAGACAATTAATATAGGTAAGTACACATTGCACATGTAATTTAGTATACCGTACAGTTTTACAATAGTCAACTTATTATATAGTTTAACTATACTTTCCAAATAAAAGCACATGAAAATTAAAATTAAACGTATACGTCAATAATAAATACAGTTAAGATAATATTATTTTATCATACCTTGTAAACCAGTATTAATAGAAGATGCAGAATGTAGTAATGATTCTAGAGCAGAATATAAACCTGTGTAATCCAATGTTGGATAGAGTGCTAAACGATTAGCGTCCATTTCTGGGTATAAAATCATTTCGTGTGGAGATCTAGAAACTTCTTTTAACATTGCTGCAAAATAATAGATACACGCATAGATTAAGTATAGGTACCTACTTATTAATATATTATAAATATACTTATCTAACCTATGACTATAAGATAGGTTTTTTAATTAAAATAAATTATTTTTAGAATCCATGAACAACATTTAATGTATAGATATTATGCGTAAAAAAAAATATTGTAAAATGATTTTATTATTTTACTGTAGGTACCTACCTACATATTTTTCCGAATAAAATAGTATAGAAATAGATAATATTATTATGGTTGATAAATGTTAATAAATGTAAGTACTTATACCTAATTATAAATTAAAGTCTAGTCATATTGGTCGTATCTGGGTTTAAAGTTTTCCTCTCGACTTCGTATCACCGTTAAATATGAGGTCATTTTACAGTATGTAAGTACAGCTAAAAGGTCAATTTTTTAATTTTTTAATTTTGAATTTATTATTGAACTATTTAAAATCAATCCCTTAATAAATAGCCATTGCCGTGCCCAAAAGTTAAAGTAGTTTATTTCTATGGAGTTCCGTATAGGCAATTTAATAAATGCGTTTGAATGATTGTGTGCGTTGAAAAATACATTATAGTTATTACCGATTAGAATCCGCCCGTAAATGATCATACACGCGCATACAAATGACCGCCCTCTCAAAAGATAAATAACTATTTTTATTTTTTTTGGACACAAAAATTATTAGTGTAAAATGGATGAAAAGTCAATATACTTCCAATATTACAATTTCAATTTTAAAAACTAATTTGAAATAGTTAAATATACCGTTCTTTATGTCAATGCCTATAAAAAGATAAGAGAGGAGGGGTCAGTTATTTGCTGATATTTTCTGACAAGGAGGACGGGGGAGGATTAGAATCATGATGACGTCAGTAAGTTTTTACTCAACATTTTTGAAAAAAGCAACCAAGTAACCAAAAAAGGTCATTATTCTGAATTTTTCGGGGGGGGGAGTAGGCATTTAATGTATGCTGACATAATTAAGGGAAGGGTTCTGCTATTCACTGGTATTTACTGATAAGAGCAATGGAGGGATCTAAAAAGCCTAAAAACATGTTGACGTAATACTTGTTATAGGCCATTTATTCTGAATTATTTAGAAATTTATTTTTAATAGTATTTTTATATATTGATTAGGATTCGTTAAGTTTATACTTTTTCAAAATAAATACAAGTGCATTGTGCACATTTACATATAAGTATATAATTAAAGTAACAGTATATTAAAGTAGGCACCTATGTTTAATTTTCGTTTTATTTGGTCTAAATAATGCATATATTTCAAGAAATTATATACGAATAAAATGAAAAATTTATAGAGCATATTTTTGAGTTTAAAATATTGTATGCGAAAATTTTCAATGAAAATTCGCATTAACATTTCTGACTTTTATCAACTTACAAATATCTTTGGAAAACGAAACAAAAAATAAATGATAAATAATACATTATATATTTATATCTATATAGTGTCCTACTACGTAACCGATTTATGTAAACCTATACCAATTAATTTTTATATAATTTATATTTGAACGCTGTTCATGTAAAAGATTATAAATCAAATTGTATGACTTTTAGGAGACAAAAAATTTAAATAATATTTTTACAAATCTACTATTAATAACAAATTCGTTTAATAAAAAGTTTATTATTATTATTATTATTATATATTAGACTTTCGTAAGTACATAAAATAAAATAAAAATTATTCCATTATTTTTGCCTTCTGGAAGTTGTAACACCGTCCAATTACTTTACAAAATTATTTTAATGAAAAAAACGCATACATTGTGTTTAAATGCACATGCCAAATAACAGTAAGGCGCTAGATAATGTCTTTCTTTATAATTTTATTTTCTGTTTCATATATTTATTTTTTACGATATTTTCAAATTAATAAAAATGAAAAATGTGTAAGTAACATTTTCAGTAAAATTATTTATAAAATAAAATAATAATAATACTAACATGACACCATTTCTAAATTATTTTCAAAACAAATTTAAACATTTTTCAATTATTAGGTTTTTACTTTTCTTGAACTATTTACAATTCTTAAAATTTCCTATCTTGAACTCTCTATTCTATTCCATTGAAAATGCGCACTGACATCCTATTTCCTAATCTTATGATTTTCAATTTTTGTGCATATCTGATAGTTAATGATAGTTATTGATAAAATAATATGTGATCTGAAACTTTGGTAATGAAAAATTAAAATATTGATTTGATATTTACCAGTATATCGTGTTTTGCAGTGTAAAAGTAAAAATTTAAATTAAATTTTAAATTAATAAAAATGTATAACACGTACTGTATCATTAACTGTAAGTAGCTATACGGGTCGTGCCTATCATGCACAGGCACGACCTACAAAATTAGCAAATATTCAAAAAATATGTGACTCTACTAAAATATCAGACGATAGAATTAAATCAAAAGATTTGCTTCTCCAATAAAAAACATTTGAATTTATTTTTGCTTTAAATACATGTTTTATCTTCTTATACTACTCATTATTAAAGTCAACTAATGTCTTCAAGCTGAATATTTATACATCCTCTATAAGTATGATACAATTATTGAAATCAAATATATCTCAGTTAAGCAGTAGTTGAATCGGAAAAAAAAAAGAACGGACTCTGGGGTTAGTTAAAAAATCAACGTTCCGGGACATATTAGAGAGAAAGAAAATCGTGGAGGACTTCGTCCCCCACACCCCCTATCCATAGTTTCTCAACCGGGAGGAATTTTTAAAAATATTTTCAGTTTTTTATCATGAATAGAATATAAAAATAAAACATTTTATTTTATTTTTTACATTAACATTGAGAGAGAGCATAGTTAAAAGAATTGAAAATTTATTCCATCTAAATGATTTATCGAGGAAACTGTAGATGTAGACCGAAATGTAGTTTTTATATAATTTTTCAACAAATTTTTTCATAAATTATTAATAAATGGTCAAAAAATTTTAAAAATTGTTTCTTGTTAAATACACGTCAATACGTCAATTTATCAGTGGTACTCTAAATAATGTGTATATTTCAAGTCCGATATTATTATTTTTTAATGTATAACAATTTTCGGTATAGATTTTCTATTCACTTAAGAAAACTACTGGAAAAATAAATAATTGACTTCTTTTTAGTATCAACTACAATATATTTACTTAGTTACTTTATTACTTAGTTATGAGAGGAAATTAATAAAAAAAAATTTGATATTTTTTTGTTTTTTTTTGGGGAGGGGGGGCAGGGGAGTGCATGATTTGCGAAGAATGTGTGGACACGACTATGGTAAGTAGGTACTGAAATAATAAGGTATAACCTATAGAATTGCATTTAAAAAAAAAAAAATAAAAAATTTGTGCAGATAGGTACTTGTTTTTTCATCGCACATTTTTACTTTTTTAAGCGTACTCATTATAACTACATGCATATTTAATACATTTTTAAAGCATTAAATTTCGGGCCCTACAGTCGTAACATACTCGTAAATATATAAGGCGATACCGATAATTCAATCCTCCAATATCGTTTTAAGTATTAATTATAGTGTAATCGTATTTTAATTTTAATGGTTTTTATTTTTAGAAAATAAGTAAGTACCTAATTATTTTTTTGGTAAAAATACATATGTACTCTTGATCAAGTTAAATGAAAAATGTAGACTTCTATATGGTTATTGCAGATTATAGATATTATACAATGTGTACTATATATATAGTATACATACATATATGATATTATATCTTCTGGTTTTTATTATCTTTTATATTGTGATTAAACAAAGGTAGTGTTGAGATGGTTTGAAAAAAAATCAAAATAAATAAATATTTATATAATGTTTCAAGCTTACTCAAAAGTACTTGAGAAAAATATTTTAAACAATTAGCGATATCTAGTCCAGACGGACAAGGCATCATGTTATAGCTCAGCCGTAGTTGATAATCTTGAAGGTGCCTGATTTTAGCGATAACTGAAAGAAAGATAAAAACATTTTGAACTTCTAATATTCATTTATGCGTTTATACATTTACACTTACAAGACACAGATTTAGTAACCATAATGATATAGGTACCGGCTATTCTATATTATAAGAATCTAATAAAATTAACGGCTAATATTAAAATGCACAAGTGTTTTCTACGTACATAATGTATCTATCATAGTTTATCTCTGTACTCTAATAGTAAATAATATTATTACGAAGTTGTACATTATGAACCAAAGCTCTGAAGTGTAATACTACCTATTCAGTTCTCACCGCCCGCCACGACGCCACGCTATTGAAAGTTATTGATCTGTTGATGTACTCAAACAGTAATACCACGTGTCCAACAAAAAATACTCTTTTTTTTCATCAAATTCAAATTGAAAATCTTTAGTAGTTATAAATAAATAACTATTAGTTATTAGCATGCACAGAGATCCGACGGACTAACTACCTAGGTATCTCAATTTGTGCTTATTTAGTTACTATAGGTACACAAATATCCAATGACATAAACTAAAAGTGCACGTATTTAAAAAGTTTATAAATTCATTTTTTAATAACGTGCACATCTTTATCTTCTCAATAAATTTATTGTATTTGAAAATTGCTGATAACGATTTTCTGGTAGGAATAGGACAGATAGACGTAACCACCTAATATATACCTAATAATAATTTTAGTATACTAAATTATAATAAACGGATAATGCAATTTTGCATGCCGTTCAGTCCCCGCGAAATTATAAACACTAATATAGCTTTTAGGCCGCCGGGGGAACATTTCAACGTATAGTATTAAATCCCTCATTATTCCAAAATCGGTAGAAATGTTATTAAGTAAAATGATTAGTTAATACTTAAAAGTTAATATATTTATTTCGCTATTAATATACCATCTATTTTATTCGAGAAATTATTTATTGAATTTCAAAAATATGGTTTTCACTCGAAATTCTAGTACATTTGTACAAGTATTTTGTATATTGATATAATATAAACATAAAGTAAATAAACGAAGTAAAATATAATTATCACAATTAAACAATAAAAATAAATTATTTTCAGTTTTCTGACTTCTAAGTTATTCAAATGTATATATAAAAAAAAAAAATAATAACTCATTTATAACCAACGTTACTTTGTACTACACATAATGCACCTACTTATGTATAAAAATAAGATTTGCCTCTATTATCCAATGAAGGACAAGTTAATGATTTTTTTTTACTTAGTTAAGTTAATAGAAAAAAAAATGTAAAAGTTTAAAGTTAATTGTTATTTTTTTCTCAACGATTGAGGTAAGTGAAAAGTTAAGTTGAGTTATAAAAATAACTTATTATAACTTAAGTTAATTTTTTCTTATACCAGTCATCAATATAATATTTGAGATATACAGGTATAGTTAAGTATACTTATCTATTATTTTTTTAGAAATACTGTTATTTTTTAACTTCAAGCATTTTAAAATTTTTAAAAATCATAATCATAATATTATTGAAAATACTACAATGTATTCATAAGAATAATTATTAAAATTAATAACAAATAAGTTCATTAAAATGCTTAATTAGTAGGTACCTACCTACTTTTTTCTTCAAATTCTAACAAATGGAAATTGCTCATTGCAAATCAGTATAGATAGGTACCTACATAAATATTGCTTATTGGTAGAAAATCTAATATATTTCTAAATTTATATTACAAAGAGATTATTATACAATATAAAGGACATAGGTATCCTTGTTTTATTTATATTTTTGGGAAATAAATAATTCTCATAATATAATTATTATTAGAAACGACAGAAAAAACTTTATTTTTATTCAACCATTTTGACAATAGACACAATATGAAATCAAAATGTATCAATTGTTTCAAAATTAACTTAACTTAGTCTTAATTAAAAGTAACTCGTTATTTAAAAATTAATTTAACCAAAAATAAGTTAAATTAATAAGTTAACATAACAATAGCTAAATTTAAAAAGTAAAGTTAAAAGTTAAAATTAACTTAACTGTCAACTTAATCGTTAACTTATTAACTAGTTAATGCCTATCATTGATATTTCAAAATAACGTCATACGCCCAATTTTTAAGGGATTTTGTATAGGCAATATTTATGAAATTTCAAAAAAAAATAAAAATCCTACAATTTGAATATAATATTTTAATATATTTTAAAATTAATTTAAAAATAGTCTTGTGTCAATGCCATATTTTATTGTTGTGTAATTGCTATATTTGTTAAGAAAACATGCCTACGCAAAATTACGATTACTCTTTTCCTAGTGAAACACCTATAATAAAATCAGAAGTTGACAAAATTTTGGAGAGAATGCCTTATAGTTTTTTCAATAAACTAAATATTTAGCATACAATCTAACATTCAAACATCTTTTATTTTTTAGTTTTTAAACGGCTGTAACTTTTTTTATAGGCATTGTTTTTAATTTTATAAAAAGGATATTCCCTCTAAAATATTGTTAACTTTCGATTATATAATTGGTGTTTTTATTCTTAAACCACTGTGAAACGAATTATCGTCATTCTGCGTAGACATGTTTTTGCACTAGAAATCGAGGAATATCCTAGCTTGATGATGACCATGGCTTTTACTGAACTTTCTATAAAAAAATTCTTCAACAGAGTACAGTTAAAGTATTAATCTCTTAAAATAATCAATACTTTTCGTTTAAATTAATTATTGAGACAGTTGTTAATTGTTTATATACATTTTACAGCGAAGGACAGTTTTTAATTTTTATATTATATTTTTAAACTAATATTGTGATTACACAATAATAAAGATAGCCACTGGACTTGCGAAATCTCCGGTTGAGTAACAAAGTGCTAAAGCCGTAACTCTCTACATATGGTTCCGCACCCCATGCAGATCCGATTATAGCTTACGCAATAACCCATTCCTTGTAGTAATTTTAATGATACTAATACGGAACTATTTTTGAATTACCTACTTTTAAAATGTATTTAAATATTTTTAAGTCATTTAACTTGCATTGTTTAGCCTTATAATTGCTTATACAGAATTTCTTATAAACCAAGTGTTTGTAATTTTTTGAAAAATAATAATAATAATATAAAAAAATAAGTAAAGAATCTACAGAATATATTTTCAGATTTATAATCAAAAAATTCCAAATAGTCTTAGTTTTTTCAGGCTTTTAGTTCTAAACAAATACTTTAAATGTTTAAAGTATTTGGTCTAAATCAATGAAATAGTACATCGCTTTCCAACGCCGTAGACGATTTTCCGTGAAAAACTAGTATTAGCATTTCTCATAGTTGAGTCTTAACAATTTACAAATAGCTTAGAAATATAAAACAAAACACAAATGATAAATAAACACTACATTATCTACAGATGTCTTTTCTTCGATATTTTTATTTTTTAAAATTATATTTATTTTAAAAATAAACAACTTTTAATTTAAACATGTTTAAATTCACGTCATATTAAAAAAAAAGCTCTATAAGACGCTAGATAATGTTGTTATTTATCATTTGTTTTTGTTTCATCTTTCTACGATGATTCACAAGTTGACATAAACGAGAAATTCAAAAGTAACTAATATTTTTAATAAAATTGTATAAATAGGTGCATAAATAATAATACTAATAAAAATTATATTGAAATGAGACTATTTATTATTTGTTTTTAAAATGTATATAAACATTTTCTAACTGTTATATTTTCACTATTTTAGATTCATCTTAAAAGTTGCCTATATAGAACCCCTTAAAAATATCTACGCTGACATCCTCTAAAGAAGACGTCATACGTGTACTCGTATATATCTTGTAAAAAGGAAAAATCATAACTTTTACTGTGCTTCCTCAAAGTCCAAAGAGCTGCATTTTTTAAAAATTAATTTAAATTTTTATATATGTATGAATAAAAATGTATTTCTTAAAACATAAATATATATTATATATCATCGGATTGAGTGCTGCTCAAGACAAATTGCTTGTTAAATATGAAGCTTTCAGTGCCGAATTAAAATCGCTTCTAGATACCCTTTCTTCACAGTTTGCTAGTATTTCTATAGAAATTTCTGACTCGCATAGCAGTCAGGGTGCTCAACTCTCGTATTTCCATACTCGAGCCTAATGCATCTACCCACAACTCTCTGCCTCCCAAACCCTCTACTTTTACTGGAGTTATTCAAGAATTCGTGGAACGGGATAAATGCAAATCTAACGTTATCATTCGTGGTTTACTTGAATGCTCTTCAGCCAATATTACATCCAAGACTATTGACGACAAAAACACATTGCTACTCTCCTCGCCTAGTTATTTACCGAGAGGCCTGAGTTCAAACCTATATTCGTCTAGGGAAAATTATCTCTACCACACCTCGACCTATAAAACTTATCTTCAATAACCGCAATGTGGCTGCTCAAGTTTTGTTGGACTTTCGCTCTGCTGAATCAAACACCACTATCACTCTACCACCGATCTCTAGTTCGCGACAAGACCCCACTTGAACGTGAATTGCTATACGGGCCTGCCACCAAGAACTTGATCACCGATCTCAAGCGGGTGAATCTGACCTCATCATATCATACCGAAACGGTGTCCCTTGTGTACTGAAATTGCGATCAAAAAACTCCATCGGCACAAACCATCATGCTCAAGCAGATTAAACCGTTCTTGTTCCGTCAACTCTATGGGCTTCGACCAAAACTGCCGTGACCTCCGTACCAAACTATTTAATTTTAATTGTAATACAGTCCAATTTAATTACTTATTTATTGTTCTCACTGAAACCGGGCTAAATAGTAACTTCTCTTCAAATTAATTAGGTCTAATCAACTATAATATATACAGATGTGATAGATCCCCTCGTACGAGTTCTTGTGAACGTGGGGCGGTATGCTGATTGTTGTTCGCAAGGTCATTCCCTCTTCCCTTCTTTCTATCTCAGATCAATCGATCGAGCAAATATTTATTCAGTTTTCCCTCAAACGCACAAATTTCATAGAAGGTGGCGTCTATCTTCCCCCACAATACCCAATTAATACCTATACTACTCATCTGGCTGCAGTAGATGAGCTAACTCAAAACTATCCTTCCCATTCATTCATTATCTGTGGCGACTTCAATCTCCCTCACATTACTTGGTCTAATGATGCAAATGGCCTTCGCTATTATTCTTCTACTGCCTCCCAATCTATCTATGTTACTGACACTTATTCTCTTAATGGTTTTTTCCAACTAAATAATTTTTCAAATGCTCAAGGCTCTACTCTTGATCTGATATTTACCACCAGTAAATCTGTCACTGTAAATCTTGCTTTGGAATATGTAGTCCCATCTGATTCCTTCCATCCTCCTTTGATTATTTTTTGATCTTGATTTCTTTTCTCCTCCCCAGCATTCTCTTCTTTCTTTAATTTCTCCAAGGCTGATCTCCCTAAAATAACGTCATTTTTTAACTCATTTAATTAGGAATGTACATTCCATCCCCTTAATATGGACAAAGCAATGTCAACTTTTCTTGATGTAATCCATATGTCCATATTATCTCTGTTGTACCTAAAGTACACATTTATCACTCTACTTTCCCGCTCTGGTTCTCTAAAGAGTTAAAAACTGTTATTTACAACAAAAATAAAGCCCATGCCAAATATAAATTATCCATGTCCTCCATGTAACTGACTACCGTGCGTTTTCGACTCTATGAGCCCACAGTAAGTTTTTGTCCAAACAATATGTTACCGTAAATTTATTTCCTGTACGAAATCTTCCCTAGCCTCTAACCCCCGTTCGTTTTGGTCCTTCATCCGAAAAATCCGTAACACTCCTTCTATTCCCTCTAATGTTGTCCTTGACGGTTCTACCAAGGGATCCGCCTACTGCCTATGCAAATGCCATGCTTGAAAGGGTCCAAAGACGCTTCTTACGTACTCTTGATATGAGAATCAACATCCAACACCCGCCCCATGACTATTCTCCAGTTCAAGATCTCCTTAATCTCCCTAGTCTTTCCGACCGCAGACATGCATTTAACCTATCATTCCTCTCAAATATCCTCACAGGCAAAACGGATTCTCCTAGCATCCTATCTCAAATTACCTTCAAAGTTCCCTCCCGTTTCACTCGTTCATCGGTCCCCTCTCAAATTCCCTTCTCTCCTAAAAACTTCCTTGATAACTCCCTAATTATCCGGCTTATGCGCACTGCTAATCATGACCCTTCTTTTAATTAAAAAGCTAGTTTCAGTGACTTTCAGTTTTTTCTTTTTTAATTTAGTCTTAGTCGTAGTTTAGTTTAAGTCTTTAAATTGATTGCTATTCTCATATTTTTGGGCTCGTCCCGTAATTGTATAACAAAAAAAAAAATTAAAAAATATATTGGACTCTTTATTAAGTAATCAAAAAATCCCATTCTTAGAGCGAAGAGTAGTTTTAATAGAGACCTATATTTTAAATCTCTAGTTTTCTATAGAGATTTGTATACACTAAAACAATCCAGTTTCCTAAAAACGCGTATCTCCCGAAGCACGATTCACGCGAGTAAAAATGCTGGGGTATCCTCTTAAAAAGACGTGGTATACCCGATTTTGAAGGGGTTTTGTACAGAAAATTTAAGAAAAATGATAATCCCACAATTTAAAAATATTTTCCAAGTAATTTAAAAATAATCTTGTGTCATCAAAATGTTTTACTGTCGTGTAACCACGATATTTGTTGAAAAAAAAAATATATGTTTAGGAATTTTTCATTTCTATCGACTTGAGAATATCGTAGAAAAATCAAATAAAAAATAAATAAATATTAAGATATTTTTGACATTTTATATTATTATTTTAATTTTTACATATTTAAAAATGTTGAAAGTAATGTAATTCTAATTAGTTACTTTTAATTTATAAAATTACTTTTTTATAATGTAACACTATTTCTTTTGTAATTTGGTAATGAAAAAGTAATCTACATAGTTACATTTTTACTTTGTAACTAGTAATGTAACTTAGTTACTTTTTAAAAGTAACTTACTAAAAATACTTATGTGACTAGCTATATTAAATTTATGAGTGAAACTATCATAAATAGGAAAATTAAAAAAAATTTTACCTATGTTATAATTACAAACAAATATAAATACAGTAGGTATATTTATTATTTATAAAACAAAACAAATGCAAACAAAGTACTATATTCTTTAAAAAAATATAATTTTTTTCAATACAATCAATCAAAATATTTCTAAAATCACAGAAACAATTGCCATTACATTTTTCTCCCAATACGGCTATAAAATTTACAGTTTAATAAATAAATAAAATATAATATTTCTATCATTAAAATATATTCACATATCCCTATATATAAAAAGTTGAACATGTTAAAATGTTACAGATATATTATATTTTATACATAGACTTAAAGCTAATAACAAAAAAAAAAAAATAATAACATTATCATAGGTGTAAATAAATGAAAAGTACAAAACCATGGAGTGTAAAATTTTATAATCTTTATATAATCACAATTTACTTTTCGTTATTTAAATAATTTGTAACTAATTAATTATTAAACTAATAATGTTAGCTAATAGGATACCATATTATCAATTAATGTTTGTGCTAAGCGAGGTTTTTGTTCCCAGAATATTAATTAATATTCGTAAAAGAATAATTTGAGAATAACAAAACTATTGTACTAAATAAACTCACCCCTTAATATAATAGGTAATATGAACTAAAATACACCCAATCTAAACCATTGTATAATAAATAGTAATACATTTATATTTTTTACATATAAAAATTAAAAACCATGTGAAACTAATTAATTATTTATTATTTTTCAATAATTCTGGACATATTAATATACTAGTGATTAGAAAAAAATTATACTTAAGAATAAAATAAAAATGTAATATAATTTAATATGTTTATATGTTTTTTCTGTCTAAATTTTAAATGTGAATACAAATACATTTTTATATATATGTAAATGTACTAAATAGTAAACACTGTACATATAGCTTTTGATTATTTAAATAAATTCAATATCAAAAAATGATATTCTTTAAAATGTAGTTTAGAAAAGTATGATCTTAATTATATACCATTTATAGACTGTCTTATATTAAAATAATAATAATAAATATTTATGTAATAATTAGAAAGTTATTGAATAAAAATTTTTAATGAATATTTATTCAGAATCGGTAAGAATAACATAGACAAATTTCTATAGAGATATGATCTCCTCCGAAAATATCTGAGCTTATTTTGGAATCAACATTCACATATCCACCACTTTATTACCAAAAAAACGCATAATATATGCTTGCGATAAAGACATACGAGTATAATATTAGAAAATAGTGGTCAAATTTAAATCGCCTCCAAAATGAACATGGATGAATTTTTATAAAAATGTTCTCATAATAATATTTTAATTGTAAAACAATAATTTTACAAAAAAATTGAAAAATATTCAAGTTAGATTGCATTTATTTTCTAATAAACATATGTATATATATATATTTCCGGAGCACCAATCATATTCATATTATATTATTATTACAATAGTAGAGAAATAAAATTACCAATAATTTAACATTCATTGTTAACAAAATTAAACGATAAACTTATCCTCCATAGGGACGATTGAACTATATTTTACCTGTAACACATTTAAAACAAAAATAAATTATTAAAATCCAAATTAGGTACTATGTTTGTTAATATAACAATACATTATGATAAACTATAGCAAAATTAACCTTTTCTTAAAGTCAATGGGCAAATTAAAGCAAAATCAATAAAAAATATATATACAAAGTACCTACAATAATTTATATTTTAAAATATTAGTCAAAAGAGTAATTAAAAATTTTAATTTAGAAACATAATATATTAGAAGAGGGATTAGGGAATGGACAGAGAAAGTAGGATTAGTTAAGGAGATAGGAAACAGCGATTTGTCTGTCTCTCTCTATCACACATATAATATAGCAAATTAGACCAATTCTATTTCCAACGTAACGATGGATCTAGTGATCATATAAGGATTATAATTATAAAAACTGATATCTATATTTGTCGTAAAGTGTACTTTAGATTAACTTTCTAACATTTTTTTTATTTTGTCTCTAAAATTAAAATCAAGGAAAAAAATTTAAAAAGTGGGAAAGTTGTTCTAAAGTAAATTTCACAATAAATTCTGATCAATTTTCAAAATTCTTATCGCATCATTACGTCAATTGGTATATTGGAAATGGGATTTTATATCTTTTCAAGTACGATTATAGTAACATATTTTGATTTCCATATTCTGAAACAACCATAAAAGAAGAAAACCTTCATTCTTGAAGAAATGTATAATCCTTTACCATTGTTTTAACAAATTTGACACCTATTTTTTTAAATCAATTTTTATTAATCTGAAAAAAGTTGTCATTAAAACAATAATTATTAATTTACCTGTACTCAAATAACACTTAGGTATTATAAATTAAAATTGCTTTTAAAAATACAATAATTAACGATTAAAAAATTTAAAATGTCATAAATAACAGTGAAAAAATTAGAATTATTTTTGTTGTTCAAGACATATGTCGCTAATGACAATATTTTAAAAGTGTGCAAGTTGTAAAATGGTGTTTACAACACAAACTTACAAATGACTTTTTTACTTATCTGTTAATTAATTTTTGAGCACTTGTGTAGGTGTGATTTACACTATCTTTTTAAAAAAAATTATGTAGCATCTAAGAAATAGGATCCAGCCTTATCTCCATCCTCAGGATTCTCTAATAACATATATTGTGAGTATATTAGGATGATGATAGTGCCGCCATGCTAACTCCCCCACATCTGACTTCAAATTACCATAACTTCTAAACTAAGTTTGACCACCAAATTTTAATTACATCACCATATTCAATGTCAAAAAGTATATAAGCTACAAAATATAATTTAAAAACTAAAAATAGAGGGCGATATAAATGCCGACATGCGAGTGCTGCTGTAATGTCAAAAGATGTGAGCTCTCAAAAATTAATGAGGCATACAACATACATTTAAAATAATCATATACCAATCAAAAATTGTCAGAAACACATGGGCTTAATTAATACAGAATCGTATCGTCCAAAACATAAAAGCTCAAGTTGCCATACTAAATCGCCTTTTCACCATCAATGTTACATAATATATATATTATTCCTTACGATATACCCTATATATACTATATAAGTTTATCAGAAATTGGTCATTAAATTAAAAAAAGTCAGTCAGTAGGGGAAGGGTGCACTTTACATATATATATATATATATATATATATATATATGTCTATTGGATACTTTTACAGGGTCTTAAAACACAATAAAACTTAAATCCATAATTTCTATAAATAGTCCAAATTTGAAAAAACCAACTTAAAAATTGTTATCACATTAATATGGTACCAATAAACCAATATATATATTTTGCCTAACTTAAGTCTTTTAAAAAATTAAAATATAATCAATATCGATGTCATGTTTCTATTTGATCGTCATATTATACAGAAATCATGCATTTTTTCCAAAAATTTTAATGACTATAAAAATAATTGTGATCAATGATTTTCACGATTATTTGAATACTCATAAAACCTAAAACAAACTCTTTTGACAAAATTAAAAAATTGCTATAGACTAAAATTTCAAAAAAATGTTTATATTAATTTTGTACATATATACATTTTTGGTGAAAATGTCAAGGCTCTGGCATCATTATTTATGGAGTTACGGAAAAATAACTATAGTCGGTTTTGCTAAAATTGGGTTTTTACTTTTTATGTAAATTTTTGGTTTTTCCTTATCAGTTAAAAATGTATTAAGAAAATCGAAAAATGACATCTCTTAGGTACCAACTAGATGCAATTGCTACAGACAAATTGTAAAGCATATAATGATTGGAGCACTCTTTCAATACATTTTTTGTGTACAGAGTAAAAAAAACACATCATTGTAAAATCAATACATTCCTCACTTCGCTCAGAATCTAAAAAAGTATTAGTATACTCTATATTTTTTTTGATTTTGAAACTTACATAAATAATACACCTAATAAATATAATTTATAAATTAAATATTAATTTTAATTATCTTACCTTACTTTTATCTTCTTCTTGGTCTTAATCTATTAATTAAATTTTGAAGTTTCAAAGCTGGTCCTAATTTAAGTCCCATATACTTCATCATCGTGTCTGAATTCAATAATAATAAGGCTTTTCCATCAATTTCCTAAGACAATGATTTTGTTCATTTATTATTTTTAATGGAAAACCGTCTTCAAAATTATTTATTATTTATTAAAACTTACATGTTTTCTAAAAAGATCAGCAAATGTATTTAATTGTATGTCTACACAGTTTATATGTTGAATAACATCTTCTACTGTCCAATTTGCAGGATCTACTGGTAATATTGATGGCCCTTCAGTTGGTGTAGTTGAAGATGCAGCTTCCATTTCAGGTTCAGTTGTACGCGCCATTTTTGTTACTAAAGTCACTTCATCGGGAGTAGAACTCTCTGGTGAACCTTGTCGTTTTATATTTTTTCCATCATTTGATAAAACTTCATTAACATCTAAAATAAAAAATAGTATTTTTATTAGTATTCATATTATAATATAAAAATTAAAACTTTTATATTAATTAAATTTTTACTTTTTTCCGGTTTACATTCGGAGCAAACATTTAATGCAGGGCTCAACAAATTTTTGCAACACGACAAATCTTCTAATAGAGTTTTAATATAATCCCAGAATTCATCTGCTTTCTCAATTTTTGGAAGTTTAAAAACTCTTGATTTTCCTTCATATGTAGCTATATATAAAAAATAATGTTATTATTGCTTTTCTTTTATGTGTTTTATTTGCATGATTATAAATAATTCTAAATTAAATTTAAACATTGTTGATCAGAATAATTTAAATTAGCTTTTAGTCTTCTGCTAAAGTTGGCTAGACATGCAAAATTCAATATACCTACTAAACATACCAAACATTGGCCTTATACCAAATGTATATCAGGTACATTGAATATAACAATGAATATTAATTGAGTGAACGTATTTGAGAACATATTTGTCATTCAGAAAATATTACTTCCTTTTATTCACTATTTTTACTGACAAAATGTGGAAAATAATCAGTATTTACCAAATATTACCTACACAAATTTAGTAATACAGTGCGGCTCACAAAATTGTGTGGATGACCATGTCATGCCCATCATGTAACTTACTGACTGCAACCGTATACTAATGGCAGCCTCAGTACCTTCTATCGACACAATTTGCTTACGCCTACAAAGACATTGCCACGAGTCACGACAAGGTCATCCACTATAGCCTAGCCCTACTATAAACAGTGTGATATTTGACAAATACACTATGTATGAAGTCGGCGTAAAATTTATTACTTATTTCTTAAGAGGACGCTACACAGATAATTTTTGATACTATATTATGTATTTATTTGGCTCACTATCATTGCAAATAATTTTAAACAAAGAGAATTTAGAGCCAAATCACCTATTATCAAAATTCAAGCAAACTACATATTCAAGTGCACCCTAGAGCTTTTTTTTTGAAAACTTAATTCCCAAGAGTTACAATTGTTTAAATATGCTATTATGTTAAGCAATATATATTGTATGTCATATTTTGAATAATGAATAAAGCCCTGAATTACACTCGGAAATATTGTTTACTTAAATTTAAATATGAGTTATGGCTCTTGATATCTGGAATCATTTATTTGCAACCTAAGTAGACAAATTTTTTTAAAATAAATATTGTGATTATATAACAATATAAAATAATATTGGCACAAGACTATTTTTAAATTACTTTTAAAATATATTAAAATAATTATAAATAACTGAATTTTTATTTTTCTTGAAATTTCATAAAAATTGCATACACAGAACCTCTTAAAAATCAGGCGTGTAGGGTGCTATTAAGTACACAAAGACAATAATAAAAGATTTTATTTTATTTTCAAATGAACTATTTATTAACCAAAAATAAATCAAATTTAAAATTGGTTATGAAAACACTATACTCAAATTTTCTATTTCATTCTATCTAATTAGTAATATAACAAAAATATACAAAGCAGATTATAAAAATTATACAATACAGAGTTTTAGTTAAATTTAGAGCTTAAACACCTATTTCAAATTTAATGATTTCGAATGAACCTCATAGGTTTTTTGTAAAATATTATCTAAAAAAAAGATATAGTATTTTTCTTCTTTTTCATGTTCCTCTTCTATCAAAGGTTGGAAATTATCATGGCTATATGGTCTTTATTCTTGGCTGCACAGAATAGTTCCTTCGTGTTGCATTAGAACCACTCTTAAATTTTGCAGCCAACTTTTACTAGGTTGTAAGTTATTGAATGCCTTGTTAAAATCTACAAAACAAGCAAAAATATTTCTTTTAACCAGCACCATTACATAAGGGTATTTATACCCAACAATGCGGTTACCATTCCTTGTTTAAATTCAAATTGTGTCGTACTTATTTCGTTCTTTAAAAATAATTTCAAGTATAGCTCATTAGAGCTATTGTACGATAGTTTGAACATTCTTTGGGGTTATTTTTCTTGGTAATATAATAAAAGTTGAGGTCAACCATTCTTCCGGAATCTTTCCTGATATGGATATTGTATTCAATAAATCAACTAACATGTCTAAACCATCATCATCAAGCAGTTTTATAATTTAGTAAGTACTTCATCAGAGTCTACTGCTTTCCTTGGTTTGGCAGGCAATTCTTCAATATATTTGTTGCTCCTTCTTTCATTATACCAAATCTTTCATCTAGTCTGATGCTAACTTGTTCTGGCCTATTTTGGGAAAAAAGTTCTTGTACATATACTGACAATCTTCTATTTTTTTTCTTTTTTGTATCTATTATTATACTACCATTACTTTCCCTTATAATGCCAACTTTATTTTTTCTAGTAGTACCAGTCATGTTTTTGTTCCATAAGGTTCAAAATTTCTTCTGTCATCCATTCCTTCTTCTTTACTCGATCAGGCATTAGCTCTTCTTCACATTCGTTCAATAGAATTTTGATTGCATGATTTTCCATTTTATATTAACTCTATTGGTATTTAGGTTTTCATATTAAACCACTAGTAATTTGTTGTTTATGTTGTCCTTCAATTTCTGTTTTACTCCATCATTTTTTAACTTCGATAGATCCATCCTCATGTTTATTATTCTTATGTTTCTTACATTTTACTTTTTTAAATTTAATTTTAACACGAGCAACTACAGGGTTGTGATCTGATAGAATTTCAGCTATATATTTTCTATATATATAGCTATCTATTTCTAATTAAGATATAATCAATCTGATTTCTAATAATGTTATTGTTGTGACCATCGGTCGGAACTTTCCAAGTATACAAACGCTTTTGGGCTGTTTAAATGTTGTATTGGTCACAATAATTTCTGTCAAGCGCTCTTGAATATCCATCTACTACAATGTTCCCAACTTTTGCATTGAAATTTCCCAAAATCATAGTGTTGTCATGTCTTTTTGTCGTTGCTATAAAAATGTTAATACCCATGTAAAAGTTTTCTATTTCTTCATCTGGTTTATATGCTTACAACAAATAAATTTTTAGAATATATACAGCAAACATTAAAAATTTATGCTGAACATTCTCTACCTGACAAGAGTCAGTAACGGTATTTGAATCCCAAACCACAGTTCTATATTCTAAAATAAGCCTAACAAGAGAACAATAAAGTGATTTTAATGAATTTTTTAGTTTAAACTCAAATGCAATTGTTTTAATAAATCCTAAAATTTTTAAGGCTATTAAAAATGTTCTCGATGTGGACATGAGATAAGAAACTACAAAAATAACCAAGTTCACAAGCCGACTGAAGGACATTACTATCAATAGAATATATAAAATCAATATGGCAATTACGATGGGTAAACATCATATATTGGCACTTTTTAATATTTAAATTTAAGCCGAGAGCCTTACACCATAAAACAAAGTCATCAATATCATAATGAAGACACTGACAATTATGAAGTGTATCAACTCACATGAAAAGTTTCATATCATCTGCAAAACTTAGCATACGACCATAACTGAGCCTTTTACAAGCACTATTGACAAACAATGAGAAAAGTAATGAAGATAAATGACCACCCTGTGAAATACCATAAGTAGCCAAAAAGATGTTAGATTTAATGCCAAGATATTTTACTCATAGTATTCTATCTTTTAAAAAGGATTTGAACCAGAATAAAAAAGGTTCACCTAAATCAAAAGAACGAAGAACATTTACTAGAATTTGGTGGTTACACTATCAAAAGCCTTAGTAAAATCTAAATATATTACATCCACTTGGGAGTGGCTTTTAAAAACACTATAAATAAAATTATTAAAATTAGTGTTACATAAAGAAGAGGAACGACCAAAACGAAAACCATATTGTTTGTCCATTGAAGTAGGGTTGATCTGACAGACTAATATTATTTAAAACAAGAGACTCAAACAGCATAAAACAAACACTTGTTAATAATTTACAATATTTGAGCGCAGGGAGAAAAAAGTTCTGTAATTGTACTAATCAAGTTAAATAAAATTAGAATTTATTTTGAAATCCATGTTTTATAAGAGTATAAAATAATATAATTATAAATTACACTATAATACTAAATAGTGATCTTAAAAAAAATCTAGTGCCATAAATATACATCACACAAAAGCACCCCTTGCCGTGCAAAATCTCAAAAAGTAACAATCAGTTATAATATATTTATAGATGCTTAAAATTTAAAAACAAAAACTAAAAAGTGAACTGTGGTTCACTCAAAATAATTTTCAAATACACATATATTATAAAAAAAATCTAACTACATTACAGGTAGCTTTTATCGTGAAAAGAATAAAGGAGTAAAAATATTCAAGTATATATCCACCTATACCTATATATGTCATTTTTATTTTAAACCGAGATTTCACTTTATGTAATCAAGAAAAAGTTAGGTACATGAATTAAAATTAAAATTTATTGGAATTTCTTTATATCTTGTACACAGACCTCTTAAAACTTAGTAACAGCATTACAATACTGGGCATTTTATTGAATATGGTATAAATATAAGTTAAAAACTATCATATTAACATATATTAACTTTACCTGTAATTGTACATGTACTATCACCTTGTTTTTTCATCAATGTAGTTACAGATTGTATATCATGGGCTGTGTTAACTAAATGTTGTATTGTGTCTTTTAAAACTTTTTGTACTAATCCTGGTCCTAGTTGTTTAGGAAGTTCAAACAATTTAGATGAATCCATAAAAGGACCACACTTACATTCATGGTTTATAAACACTGAAATAAAATATAATTTTATGTAACTCGTCAAATATGAAAACAAAAATTATGATATAATTGATATTATTAAAACTTATAATACCAGAACATGACTCTTGGATACTAGCTTCAAGATCACTTGCACTATCTGGTGTTAAATTTAAAGAATCATTTAAATTTTGTTTTGCATTTGTAGAAGATTGGGCACCATTTGGTCTACCACCTGAATAACGAGATCCTGCAATAGCTGATTTGTTATACAATTTGTTAATTTATATTGTTACATTCATCAATATAAATTAATAAATCAAATTATTACCATAATAATAAACACATATTTATTACCTTTATGGCCAGGTGGCTGAAGTGGATGACCACTTTTTACACACCAACCCACTGGAAATATATCTCTTGAGTCATATGAACACCAATAGTCAAATGCTCCCCTCCATCCATCAAATGTAACAAATATATTGTTTTTATTAACATCGCCTAAAACATTGAAGTTGATTATTACATTAACTTAAGCGTGTTTAAGAAACCCATGTTTATGTTTAATTGAGTATACAACACAAATAATTTTTCTCTTTAAATTATTAATAAATGTTTAATTATTGTAGTCAAAACTATGTATTAAAATTTAAAAACAATTTAGTAAAAACCCAAAGTAAAAAAAAAAAAAAAAAACCCATTAATTTAGGGTATTAATACATTTAAAATAGCTGCGTGGAGTCATTGGATCAGACGCAAAGAGATTGATTTATTTGATTTACATTCCTAAAAATTATTTTTTATGTTCAATTTATCTATGAATGTGTAAATTTTTGCCCTTAAGATGATAGAAGAATTAGAACTACAATAGTCTAGTTTTTTTATATATTAAAAATACTCAAAGTTATTTTCACTAAACACACACCTGTTTACAACAGTGAATTTATTAACATTTATTTTGATAAATAGAAAGCAGCAACTAGATATATTTTAATTTTAAGCATTTTAAATATTTAAAATATAATAACAATATATAAAAATTCTGGTTTTACTATCTTTAACTGTACAAAAAAAAAAAACACAAAATTCTAAGTTTTTCAGTAAATTATCGTGTGAAGTGAGTAACTTTTACACATATAAGATAGGCCCGATGATGTCCCAAGGCTTTTTTTAATTCCTCATAACCCATTGAATATTGTGAATAGAAACATGAAACCTATACTATTTTTATTAAAATTAAAAATACTTTCAAACTAAAACTTATTTTTGTTTTGTATCCCTTTAAATAAGCTATTATCACTTACCAATAGTTGCTACACAAATTAGATGTGGATTTTTTTTATCAACTGCTTCAATTTTCTGACCAACTTTAAATAAATTATCTGTAGGAGTATCTGGTTCAGATTTAAAAGCAGTATCTGGAGAATAGAAAGCTCCATTTAAGGTTTTCACTAGAAACATAGGAAATAATGAACCATTCATGCGAAAACCTGAAAAAAATAAATAAAAACTTTAATTAATATTCATAAATTGTAAATATATAAATTAATATTATTTACCAAGTGGAGGTTGTAACATGCCACCTTTCTTTTCTGTATGTCCAACAGGTTTTAATTCTGAAGAGTCAACTAAACGCCAAAAATCATTTTTATTATCTCCACCATCTAAACGAAGGCGTATTCTAGGGCCAACAACACCTATTACAGTTGCAATACACATAGATGTTATGTTTCGAGGATCTACAGCTTCTAATTTCATGCCGGGTTTAAATTCATTTTCTGGAGATTCTTCATGCTATAAATAATAATTGATTTTTAATTGGTTTAAGTAATATTTATAGGTATATTATAATTATAGGTTTAGTCATGTTATAATATAATAAAATTATTTACTAATTACATTAAATAATAAACAGTAACTTTTAAAATGAAAATCATAACCCAACTAAACAAAAAATTAATCAAATGCTTCTCCCTCCTCATTATTCCTAAAAATTAAAAACCCAACCAAAAGGTTAAAACAAAGTTGAACTATAAATTTACTATTTGCCTTATATTACAATTATTACTATTTCTATATTACTAACCATCAGGTTACAAGACTCAGTACTTTCTTATTTGTTATTCATGGCATTTTTCATCATACAAAATTGTGCATAGATAGTAATTATATTAATCAATTATATTGCTAATAATAATAAAAATGTAATAAGTAATAAATAATTTGTGATTTAGAATAAATCTAAAATTGAATTAAAGTCATATTCAGAACACAAAACATAATATAATCAATAAAAAAATTCCACCCAGATACAGATGGAAGTTAATTCATAATCTCTATTATCCTCAAACCGAATATAGTGTATTGTTATTATTTTTAATTGAAAACAAAAATATAACATTGCATTAAAAAATTATTCCGAACAAAGTTTGATATAATATTATACACGCGTAAAAAATATAAAATTGGTAACTTTATTTGTTATTTTCTCACCCAAAAAAAATTCCGTTATAAAAAGTAATTTGTGTTATACAAGACTACTGGAAAATTGAAAAATGTTTAAAAATGTTTAAAGTACCAACTATAACAAATTTGGAATAATAAAAGGCCTTTAATCCAAAACTCATAATTGACTCTTTATTCAAAAAAATGTAGACATCAATAAACACATTATTGTAAAATCAATACATTCCTCGCTTCACTCGGAATCCAACATTAAACCATAAACATTATTATAGGTTAGAACTAACCTGTTTAAAACAATATATAGGAGCTGGTGTACTGGATGTTTCTTTAAGATAACTATCCCAATCGAATACTGGATTACCATGAGCAGAAAATGGATTTTCTACTTGGACATCTCCAAATACAGCTAAAAAAAAATAAAATTATAGATTTATTATAGTTAATTTAAAATTAATTGTTGTCTAATAGTCACCATATATTTCAAATTTAAATTAATAAAAATAATCCTATAATCCTAGGTGTCCATGAAACATGAACTGGGTCATAATACAATCTAGAGTTAATATCATTATGTTTTTTATTCAAATTAATTGCAAAAAACAAAATTCAGTTACTAGACCGTGGAATAGGTCTATCCATGTGTCAGTATTATCAATCCAGACACCCAGGTATGCAAACATAGGGCAAAAATAAACAGTATAAATTTACTTTACGATCATACATTTTTTTTTGCAATTTTTACTTTACTTTCTTAAGTGTGTTTCACAAACAACATATTGGGAAAAAAAAGTGTATTAGACATTTCATACTAGCCCAATAAATATTATAATACTGTGAACGACACACAACTGTTGTGTTTTTGCTTTGGGTAGCTGACAGTTTCCACTGCGATGTCTGACTATCGTTGGTGTAAAAAAAAAAAGAAAATAGTAGGATTGGGTGAGGCATAGAGTAGTACACATATAGCTGAAACGTGTCGTCTGTCATCTACAGTCTCTACTTGTTTCGTTCACTAAATTTATATACTATTATACTTTACTGTACATACTTTTTGTTCACTGTTCATACAAGTTGCAAACTGATCCTAAAATAATTGAAAAACTTATCCTTATCATTCCTTAAGTTTTCAAAAAGTATACAAATTTCCCAACCCATCTATTCTCATGATTGTATGGACTCACTGCATCCTATTCTTATCCTTTTTCAAATGTCTATACAAGATTGTACACTCTAATATTGATTTGCTAAATTAAAAAAAAAAAAGCTATCAACCATATAAGCTTGAAGGCTCCTGTTGTGATACTGTTGGAAGAATGTCGTATTTGTGTGAAATGGAAAAAAATTGGTTATCATGTTGGCATTGGTAAAATGTAGTTTACAAGACAGTCGTGTAAGTGTGAAACGAGTCCTATAGTAAATTATACACTGATTTCAAACATAAAATCAAAATTCACCACAACAAAATAAGAGTTAAGACTTTTGAAATTTGGAGATTTTTAACTGCAATATATATATATAATTAAAATATATTATCTTATATATTAAATTTCGTTATCAATTTGTACTATAGTCCAGCAGTTCCCAGCCTTTTGACGTGCAGACCATAAATTTAAAAAAAAAAATGTTGAGGCCCATTAACTAAATATGCAGGTACACCCCATTAGATAGTTCTATTTTTGAATTTTTTCTGTTCTTTCTACTTTTTCTTAAAATTTTTCCAAATACAAAAAATATACATTTATGCACAAATTATGTTGACATCATTAGATTTAATTTTAACTATTAGACTGAAATAATAATTATAGGTACACTATACCTATACCTAGTTACTTATCCAAAAACATATATTACAACAAATCAGGAAATATTTTAGATTTAATTTGTATGTGATGTTTTATAGCAAATCGGTAAATATTTTAGATTAAAAAAAATTATTTTATATTATGGTACTTATAGGATGGTCTCACAGTACGACTTCAAATTCACATTATGAAGGTTCAAACTTCAAATGGTCATAACTTTTTTGATATGAATTTTTGATGAATTCTAATTTCAGATTTATATAAATAAAATTAAAAATTGCTTCAAAAATAAAATGTGTTTGATAATGTACATTTATTATCACCATAAAAATAAATATTTTATAAGTTTTAAAACATAATAATACATTAAATATAATTTATATTTTGAGTAGTATCATCAAAGTTGTAAAAATTTAAAAATGTTTTAACTTAACATATACATGAACTTTTTTCTGTATAAAAAAATCTAAATAAACAGGTAATAGATATGTGCACTATAATCTATCAGTAGAAGCCAAAAAAGAAATGCACAGTCAACGTGTTAAAATTATTTTTACCTATCTATCTAGATATATAAATATATTTATAATTTGAATTAATATTTATTAAATTAATATAAAATAGGATTTTTTCACTAGTTTAATAATGTCAAGATTACTTTACCCTACCTAATACACTGGTAGATTTTGTTAATAAATAATATTAAAAACAACTAATCTTAAAAATTAGTTTTTTTTTAATTTTAATATGATTACTCACTTTTTTTGGTTTGCTCTTTTCTTTGGTGTTTATTTAAACAAGCAACTGAACAAAAGTTTTTTGGTGTAGAATCTTGATTTTCTTGTTTTACTGGTGTGCCTTTGATAATATTGTCACAATTTGCACAGCCATTCTTAAATTTTAACAATAAAAATAATTAATTAAATAAATATTTGTATGCTATACAATAAAAATACAATTTAATAAATAGGTATATAAATTTAATTATTTTAAATAGGTATTAGATAAGTATTTATTATTAGTTTAAGCTTATTATTATTAAAATATCTATTATTTTATAAAAAAATATATATTAATAGATATACATGATTTATAATGATATAGTAAAACAGTTAACATTTAACGTTAGATAAAGTTCTGTATTTAAATACATTATTAGGATTTATTACGTAGGATTGTAGTAGTATAGAATGTATGTAGAATGAAAGAGGAGATATACTATAAAACAAATAATACCTATCTCCCTAATAACCAAATTAACAAACATAACTATGTCTTAACTACGGATAGACGGATGGACACACATTGGAGATATAAGGTGTCTAAACTTATGTTTAGAAATATAAACTAAGAGTTTCTATAGTGTTTTGATTTTACCATCGTATGTAATTACATAAATTTATTTTTAAATAGAACTTTTAGTATAAGAACAGTGGCGTAACTACGGGGGGTGATGTAGGGGATATATCACCCCCAGACCCCCTTTTTACTGTGTTAACTTGTTTTATAATTTCAGTATAATTCATATTTCATATTATTAATATTTCCTGTAAATTTTTCGTCATGCGTTTTCTTTATAGAAAATAATAGTAGGTATACAATATAAAGGTAATACAGCTGCTTACGATATAAGTAAATTATAGATAAAACACATTGTGATACAAATTATAGTTTCTCAATTTATCTGTTCGAGATTATCCATGGAAATCTGATAATATGGTACGATATAATTATTTTATGATATTCTGTGATATTGATGCAATTTGCTTTTGGGGGCGTTCATCAAGTATTACGTAAACGCCTAAAAAGAGGAGGGGGGTCTGTCGTGTACTTACATTTGCTGACAAGGCGGTGGCAGGGGGGGGGGGGTTATAACCATGCTAACGTCAGCAGTAATAAAATAAAATAAAAATATGTGAAATAAAATTCAAAATATGAAACAAAATTTTTCATTTATTTTTAATTAATTCATATAAAATTCGGAAATTTTTATTTTTATTTTTAAAAGTGGGGGGGGAGGTTGCCGGACATTTTTTGATTGCTGTCAAGGGGGGAGGGGGTCTAAAAAGTCCCCAAAAATGTGCCGACGTAATACTTGAACGCTCCCTTTAGTAATACACTGATAAGGTGTAACCTGGGTAAAATCTGTGATTGCATACCAATTTTGAAAATTTTAAATTTTTATTTGTTTAGTTGATATTTTTTTTCATTTTTGTGAATAATTTCATCCACATCAATATTAAAAACTAGTTTTTGATGATTCCCTGTAGTAATTTTAAAAGAAATAAAGTAGAAATAAAAAACAAAAATGAATTAACTGTATTCAAATAAACATATATGAATAGCCAATTCATCTATTTTAATTGCGTGGCTAACTATATAATATAAGTGAACTACAGGATCGGCATATAAACCTTAAATCAGTTTTTGAAGGTATGTCATTTCTACAAATTATGTGTTACATCATTTTTAAATATTACTTATATTAAATATAGGTATTTCGTAAACTATTTTTACCATGATTTTATAAATTTAATAGATAATTTAAATTTTCTTAGGATTTGAATGCCGCTTTAATAATTCAAAAATTTCAAAACTAATTCCCGATGAAACTGATTAATTTAATAAACTTTTTGAACATTACAAACCAGAGATCAACAAGCATGTGACATTAAAAAAATTACAAATGAAAGGAAAAAAATGTCGACTGATAATTTAAGTATAAAGACTGCACTAGAAATTTAGACAACCGGAATTATTCTTATAATTTATGAGATACCAATAAAATTGTTTTTTTTTTTTTTTTTTGTGCCTTGTGACAAACATTCAAATCACCCCCCATAAAATGGTTCTAGTTACGCCACTGTATAAGAAAGACTACCTAGGTATTAATATGCTAGAATCACACCAAGTTCCATCAGTTCCTGGGCAATGGAAATGGATCGATTATTAAACTACAACACTCAAAATAAATTAGATTTAAATGGAAAACACATTATCATAGCCAGAGTAGACTGATTCACTGAATACAGTTCAATAAGTAATAAGTTCAGGTTAAGTAATACCTACTAATATAATTGGATATATAAATAACATATATATATATAATTTATTAAAACAAAAACTAGACCAAAAAAAATCATAACTGCTTTGTAATATGAAGCATACTAATGCATTCAAATAATATGATAAAACGCCATTCATTACGTATCTATTTATAAGCTTTATCCATCATTGCATTTTTTAGTAAAATCAAATAATAGTTTATTATTTATAAATAATTATAATATTAAACTATACTATTCTAGATTTAATAAATTAAATTTTTTAACACTATATGCCAGATACCAGCAAATGTCTAGGCATTACCGTTAAAACAGATAGTATGATCGGTCTTCCCAATTGTGGTTGATCAGGATAATTATAATCGGTAACCAACATAACGCGATCCGAGCCATATTAGGTTAATAATTATTTAGATTGTTTTTTGTAATAGCTATGTATAGAAACATAAAATTTATAACATTTTTTAAGGTCTATGGATTAATGAAGATTTTAGAGTGGAAACAAAATGAGAAAAAACCACTGGGTAGACCAAAGTAAAGACAAGGATAGATGGAAGAAAGAATATATTGTGGTAATGGATTTCAATGGCCCTTTAAAAACCAATGAAGAATAGCTTAAAAAATATAAATTTAAAATCATTTTTAATAATTAAATATTTACAGATTCTTCCCCCTCCTTCATTACCAACCAAAAAATCCTAGCTACGCCACTGATAAATTATATACATATATATTAAACTAATTATAACAAAAATTACCTTAACATATTCTTTACGGAATTCAGCAAGACAATTGACAGAGCAAAATTCTTTTTTCCCATTTTGTGTAGGCAAAACATAGTTCAAAGGATGTTTTGATTCATTACACATAGTACATGTTGATTTTGCCTTTGGTGGGCGACCTAAAAATATATTTTAAATAATGTATTAAATTTTAATGTAATTAAGAATTAATTTTAGTTAATTTTGTAGGCACCTAATTAGGAACATATGGTAAAACAGAAAAATGAGCATAAGGTATAGTATAGTGGACCTTAACTATACGACTAGATTTAATGCCTCCTTTTTACTAATAGATGGTCATTCCCCTCTTGCACTTTGAATCCAAAATATAGTATATTCAAAAATGACAATTATAAAATAATAAATTAGTTTATTAAAAATATAGATAAATAAAATAACTACAAATTATTTAACGGAATTCTCGTAAATTTTCTCACATTATATTCCCCCTGTGCAGTACCTAAATTCCTTCCCCATTAAAGACTGCTGATCTAGTAGAACAATGAGGAACTTTCTACATACAAATAAAATAAAATAAACATCATTACACAACCAATAGATTCTTCAATCTGTTCAAAATCTAAAATTAGTTAAATAATCACATCAAATAGATCAAAATTTTAATAAAATCAATTAAATTTAAAAATAAATGTAATTTTAAATAAGTAACTGATTTTCTTTCAGATAGGTAGGTACTATAAAAATTTTAATTTCAATAGTTATCAGGACTACACAATAAGTATGTTTTGCACTGAAGACCGAAACTTAATGCCAAAATATTTATGGATTTACATTAGGTATATATTATCTATAAGTACTCAATTTATAAATATTTATTATACACAGGCTGGTCTAATTTACTGATTTATAGCTGATTCATTATAAAATATCCAATAGAGTAGAAACTTAGTGAGTATTTTAAGAGGACACTATACACTCAATTTTCAAGGGGATTTGTATAGGTAATAAGTATACAATTTTAAGAAAAATCCCATTTAAAAATATTTAAATACATTTTCAAGGACATTTGAAGAAATAGTCTTGTATCAATAAATTTTATATTGAGTTTTAAAAAATATGTTTATGTATTTCTCATTTGCCATTTTTATGAACTTGAAAATATAGTAAAAAGTTAAAACAAAAAACAAATGATAGCTAACAATGTTATATATGTAAATCTGGGTGTTCCTCAATATGTTAATTTTTTTTGATTAAATTATTTAAAAAATGATTTTTTAACAACTTGTAAAACGTGTAAAAATGTACATGTAAAAATCTATCAGAAAGGGTGCTAGATAATATTATTCGCTATAATTTATTTTTTGCTTCATATTTCTAACACGTTTGTAAATTAATAAAAATGTGAAAAGCACGTTTTTAATATCAAATTTGTAGGTATGACGTCCTCTCAAAGATCCATGCAAGTAATACACCCATATACCTCTTCAGAAAGTTGAAAATCCATTCAGTATATACTTACCGAATTAAAGGACAACTTATATCAATATATAGTATAGGTGGTGAATCTGATGATTAGCACCAAATTCACAAAACGTATCAGATTTATTCTAAAATTGGTATCCATCAAGGCATGTAAGTGTCCTCAACATTTGGTCATTTAATATTTTAATTGTAACATGAAATCAGGAGAATACTCTTAATTTTCCATCTTTTGCATAAAACTTATACAAATTATTTTAAAATTGGTAGGTATATATATATATCATATGAATAATTGTATAATGAATGTATTCTCAAAATGTAGTACTTTTTCATTTAATATTACAACCATAATGTAAAATTAGGAAAATTCTCTTGATTCGCCTCCAAATCTACAAAACTTGTCCAATTTATATTTGGAATTGGTACACATACACCGACAACCACCCTCATGACACGTAAAGTCACCGGCAAAACATTCTTGACATGAATGTTGGAACATGTCGGTAGTTTTTGTTATATATAGATGAGAATTACCTCATTACATAGTATAGTTACTAAGTTTCAAAAAGTCAGTATGTGTCATGCTATACTATGCTGTGCCGGACAATTGTAAATTGCGCTTAAATCAGTAAATTAGGTAGCACCATAGGACACTATATAAATAATTTAAATATGTAGTAAGTACACCTATCAAGTATAATATTTAACAAAATAAGTATAGATTTTACTGAAAAAAAAAAATGAGTACCTAATTTGTTAGTCAAGTTTAGAATAATTTACATAAGTACATATAAATTTGTATTGGTCTATAACTTAGTTTTGCTATATATCAATATTATAAAACAATAAATAATATATAGTTTAAATTATTATTCAAATCGTATAATTTGCACATTCTAAACATAATATGTAGGTTAGGTTAGATTATTTATAAAAATATACAATTTAACAATACCGTAATTTGTTTAACTAAAGTTAATTTACATATTACAATCATATATAGATCATTATAATATAATGTACTAAACAAAACATACCTCTCATCTTGTTGGTTTGCATGAGTATAAAATGATGTCCAAATTAGTTTTTAATTTTTATTTAAACCTAAAATATAAAATATTTAATTATAATAAATTGTAATAGTCGTAACATTGTGCACATTTTCAAAGTATTGAATACCAATAATAGATAGGCACTTTTGTTAGTTACATCCAGTATTTACAATTTCATGTTTGATAATTTATAAGTTTTAGAATAATACTATGAATAATATTAATTAAAAAAAATAAAAATACAAATACAATTGATACAGAGGTGTACATATATACACTATAAACACCTATATTATATAATATTAAATGTGTATTTTCTACTATTATATATTTATTTTCATATTGTAATAGTTTAATTTTAGTAAGTATAAATTAAAGTAGATGCAAATCCTATAAATATATTAAAATTAAACTAGGTGCCTAATGTGAAAATAAAAAATATAGCAGTACAAAATAAAACAAAAAAAATTCATGAATATGTATGAAAACACATGAAACTACATTTTACTAACATAAATATTAAATATATTATCAAAGGAGTTATACTCAAATCATAATCATAGTCATAGGTATAGTTGAAAATATTCTGATTGAGTACCTACCTATAATAATTATTGAAAAAACATATTAATGTTATTTCAAGAATGAAGTTATACCTATCGTAGGTACCTACACTACATCTAGAAATATTAGAAAATTATTGACTATTCATGTTTTAAAAATGTAAGAATTCATAAAATTTTACTCATTATGTAATATTATAATGAATTATTGAAATATGAATTTTTATTAAATAGATACTTGATAACGTACATTTCGGTACGTAATTAAAGGCATTTAACAGTTTAAAAATAAAAATAAACTAATAAAATTCTTATCCAGATGGTATGACGTACATACGAGTCTATATCATTGATGGTACATTTCTTTATTAATTATTTAAACAACATATTTATAATAAGACACAAATAATCTGAAATTCACTTACCTACATACAACTTTTTAAAGTGGAACAATTAAACTAGGACAATTCACAATTGGTTTTTAAAAGTTGATTAGATAAATAGCATTATCGGCTTTTTAAGAGTCGCTAGAAAAACGTCAACAAAAGGATTTGGTCCGCCATTGGCCGGATATCATAGATAACAGTGGTTTACAAAATGCAAAGTTTACGTTATAAACGTTCATGGAACAAATTTCATATCTTAAATTATAGATTATCATGATAAATACGTAATTTAAAAAACATTGCACTCCATTAATTATTTTATGTTTAAAATAGGTATATAAATAAATGTTTATTTATTTATTTTATCTATTCAATGGTAATGTATTCTATGTGAATACTAATTTTACAACTTAACGTCTAGGTGATTTTCCTAACAATCAATCCTAAATGGGTAACCATTTTCACCACGTTTTTTCACATGAAACCAAATTTCCACCATTTACCTACTTTTATCTTCTGACTTGAATATTTATCTGTATTTTCTTACAGGAACTTATGAGTTTACTATCTACTTATACATATAATAATATATATTATAATGAGTGGAAATGGTGGATTTGATAACTTTACATTAAAACTATATTGTAAATTGTCTTATATAAGTATGTATAAGATAAATTATACAGTTTTATGAAATAAAGGGAAAATATAAGTAGTAGAACACTAGTATTTTCTTCTTTGCCTTCTCTCACAACTATTATACAATATTTTACAATTATAAAAAATTATTAGTATAAGTACTACAATAGTAGTAGTATAGAATATAGTTCTGAAAATATATTTTTATCTTATATTTATAATTATATTTCAACGACATCTACAATTTTTAATCTTAATTTTAATAGGTACCTAACTATCTAGATTTAAATCTCAATACAAAAAATCTTACAACACAAAATTTATTGTACCTACCTATTTAATTATTTTTATTGGTTTTTTAATTTAAATATTTCTTTTTGATATTGTGTTAAGAAATATAGTGTATTAGTATATAATAAATATTAATGGTAATTTATTTAAATCATCCTCAATACATAAAATCATTTTTATTTGGGACTTTTTGTCAAAAGTTGTGTCCGGGAATTGGATTTCATCATATTCACTATTCAGTCTGGTTATGATTATGTTCTTGTATTATTTGCGGCTTGTATAGTTTTAGTATTTTATGTTTTTAAAAATGTAGTTGTTTTTACAGAAGATAGAATTTAAAAAATAAAAAATACAACCATAGAATATAACAACAAATTACTAATTAGTAGTTAGTAGTTACTAGTTAGTAGTTAGTATACTACACATCAGACCTGAGATCACAGCTGCTTCAGCTATATCATTACATGGATTAAAAAGTAATATTTTTGTTGATAAGCCTTGTTTTGTGAATTGGTGATAAGTTTTGATTTCAATCCAAAGGATGTGACGTCTTTCACTGTTCTGTAAACGCGAATAATTGACCACTATTTGCTTTGTTTATATTAATATACTATTATTCATTATAATTTAAATTTCACAGTGAAGTACTATTCAGTTTCATTTACCTTTTAATAACTTATTAAAATTAAAACGTGTGAACAGATCAATAAACTAACGGAAAACCACCAACTCCATTCCAAATCATTCCAAGTCCTTATAGTGGACTTGTATTTCTAATTGTAAAAGTGTGACCACACCCATCGAAAATAGGCCTATCCGATACTGCAGTCATGGACATGATGATTTCCAATCTGCAACAGCAGCGGCAGATAACAGAGCAGCTTCGTCGAGAAGCAGCTGTGAAACGTATACCCGTTTCACAAGCTATACAAGACATTATTAAGTATATCAGAGAACGAGAAATGGAAGATTGCTTAATGGTTGGGTTTTCTTCGCAGAAAGCTAATCCATTCAGAGAAAAAAGTAGTTGTGCAGTTATTTAGATTTATTTATTACTTTATACGTACCTACTACTATTGGAATAAAAAAAAAAAAAAAACAAATAATTTATTATAATACTGTACCTACCTATTAACGATCAATTATAATTACTTTAATTTGTTTAAACATTACAATTTTGTGTTTTGCTTAGTTATATACCAGTTATACTTCATGTGTATAACCTGATTCATTATTAAGTACCTAATAAATATTTGTATGAGATTTTATTTTATTTTACTGTTGTATCATTCATGATTAATCTTAAAAAGTATGGTCATTTTTAATTATTATTATTTAGTAGGTATTCTGATTCAGTCAAAGATTTAAAACTTATAGTTTAGACAAATATATTTATTAAAGTAGGTAGACTTTATAAATTATAATTTGTTAAAGTTGATAATGTATACTGATATACTATACTAAGTTCATTAATAGGTATATATAATCACAGAAGAAGTAATTGAGCTATAGAAGCCCTTAAAGATGGTCTTGAAGAAACTTTAGTACATCCCAGATTTTTAATTCAATTAATATGTAAAATGTTTAATATTCAATGTTATCGGCTATGATAACAAAACATTGCTAATTATTGTCTTTATGTGTTGTCTGTTATACTGAATCTAAGTCAAAAAATTCAACCACAATCAATTTATTTAGGTAAATGGACATTTTCTTTCCATAAGTGGGACTTTCTCTCCCACACCCATAGCCTGCCTAGTTATCATTATAAATTGAAGGACTTGATCTAGTATAAAATAACATGAAAATTCATATTTGTATTATTTAAATTTTAACAAAAAGCTAATAATTTGATTACAGTTAACATTTTATTTTGGTATAGGTAAATATACTTTACTGGACACCCTTTTTTTTAATCAGTAATTCTTCTTATGTTGATTGCGAATCTGCAAAAATATTAAGACATTCACAGAAATTAAGTTTTTCATTATCTAAAATGACATATTTTACACTACGATAATGCAATAATTACACCCAAAACTCATTCACATTGGTTTTTCACAGCAAATTGGTGGATATTTTAAATTTAATTTGCGATATTCCTGTGTGAACAAAGCCAGCCAGAGTGAGCAGAGCGACCATGGTGCCTCCTCTCAGATATGTTTCCTTAAAATACCTACATTTTAAGCTATAATAATAGACACTTAAACCACCCGCCTTGATGTTTTACAGCAAATCTGGGGATATTTTTGAATAGTTTAAGCTGACTGAGTGAGCGAGTGACATGGCCCCGTTTATAGGTTTTATTTATCTGTTACATGTTAGCAAAGTATGTGAGTGACTTGATCCAGTTTATAGGTTCAGACAAAATAAAAATAATGGTTTGTTTTTATATGAAAATGCAGCGTAAAATATATCATTTTAGATAATATAAAAAGTTCAAATCTCTAACTTTCAAATTAAATACCAGCGGCACAAAACTTTTGCAGATTTGTTATCAACATAAATAGTACCACAAAACAATACTACTATAGAACTATTTATTAAAAAAAAGTATCCGGTAAAGTAGATTTGTCCCTATATTTTTAACAATGAAATATAGCGTGACACTACAAATTACCTACAAATCTTACCTTTAAAATAATATTAGCATTAAATAGCCGCCAATAAAAATATTGTCTGGTAACTCGTAAACAAATTCGATAGGTTAATATTGGACATAAAAATTAATTGAAAATATTAAACTGAGTATTGTGACAAAATGATTAAATAAAAATTAAAATACAAGTTTGATGATTGACAGAAATAGATTAGATAAAATACAACATAAGATAGGCAAGGACAGTGGTAATCTTGACTAATTCAAGTCAATAAAATAAATACCATCATAATCACATAGTAAAGCGCAAAGGCGTAGCCAAGGAATGGGTTAAGGGGGCAATAGCCTCCCCCCCCCATTGGCTGTGGTTTTTATTTAGATATTTATGCTAAATTAATTGTAGTTATTCAGCAATAGTTGTAGTTTTGTTAATAACAATTATTATAAAATGTATGAACACAATCATTATAATGTAATATAATAAGAGTTCAAAGACGACGTTGTTAAAATGTTTGATCGAAATACTCCCAGAAGACTGCAGTTAACAGTTTGGGGATCCTAATTGTTAAAATAAAATATGTATTATAAAAATAACAATATTCTATATATATGTATTATACAAAATTAATATATATTATAAAAAATATACAAAAGAAAATATGCCTAGAATATTCACAAATTGGTTATAAAGACAGAAATAGTTTCGTCTATAAGTCATCAGGTTAACATACATCATTACTTACCAAGAGGACGTTACATATGCAATTTTTAAGGGTTTCTGTATACACAATGTTTATGAAATTTTAAGAAGAATAAAACTCTTGATTTAAAAATAGATCTGTGTTAGTATCACTTTTTTTCATTCAAAGCAAGAAAATTGTTCTCGGGCTGTAGTTATAATTAAAAAAGTAAATTTTGACACAATTTTTAGACACAATTATCGGTGTTCTACTTTTCTCTTTTACAATATCACAAGTATAACTCCTATTATGCCATCTGTAAAAAACTCCCAAAAATGGTTTTTACAAAATTAGTAGCTTTTTTAAGAGTTTTTAAAAGACAACGGTAGATCACAGATTATTTTATCCACAATATCAAATCGAAATTTAGTTTCTTAATTACAACTACAGCACAAGAATAATGTTCTCTCTCAAGTTTTTTTATGATAAAATAATGCATGATGTGTCCTCTTAATAGTATCAGGTTGAAACCCAACTATAACTTATAGTTGAAACTATTTGTTACCTTTATAAACATTTTACGAATACTCTAGGTGTATTTTCTTTTTATATATTTTTTATAATATATATATAAATATATTTAATTTATTCCCAATTGTCATTATATATTGTATTGTATAATATCTAACATTAAACCAATATACACTTTTAAGTACATTTTTTATTATCTACATAGCTAATGTTATTATAGACCCCTCCCCCCTTATGAAATTTGGTAGAGCGCATACAATATACAACCCATAAATACCAGCAGATCATAATCTGTAAATTACATACTCCAACTCCAACTTCTGGTAACACCACTGTACTTTTACAATATGCAAACATATACCAAATACCTTAATGCAGAAAAGTAATAGTCTGATAATATGTATGTAACAATTTATTAATCCAATATATTCTCCAGCAACACAAATAGAAAGTTAAGTCCAGATAATATCCTTATTTTTTTTAATTAATTAGTATAATATAATATTTAAGTATTATTATAAGTGCCTATTCTAGGTATATTATATTATAATTTATTACCTGTCAAAATATAATAAAATTATCTGATTTCATATCACCATGACATTTTTTAAGTTTCATATATATAACAACATACGTTTGTTTCAACTCTTTGAAACTGTTTCTTAGGCCACCTTTTTGCATTCTTTTATTTGTATATTTGTTAGGTTACAAGAGGCATTGCTTAATAAATTTAGTCTAGAGAGCAATTTTGTTTAATTGCACTAATTTTGCTAACCATTCTTTATATACCTGGATAAATTACTTTTTAAAAGTAATAAAATTACAATTACTCGTTATATTTCTAACATTTTCGTTACCCAAATTTTTATGTAATGAAATTACTTTACTTTTAAAGTTGAAAAGTAATGCGCCACTATTACTGTTAACTTTTGTTTGGCGATTTATGAATCATGTATACTCCCATAATTGTGTTTGTAACATATGTACACATATTATTTTATTAACATACAATTGTACAGGATTTTGTGTCAGTTGTAGCCAATATAATCATATAGATGTAGACAGAATCATAAATTTAAAAAATTACCTCTAAAATCAATGATCAATAATTGGAAAGTTGTGGATGAAAAGAAAACGAAAAAATATTGAATATTCTTATTTATTTCAAGTAAAGAACATCCCAAAAATGTTTTTAAAACAAATATAGAGTCTGTTTAAGTATTTATTTATAACAGACTTTTTTATTTAATTATTTATTGCATTGAGTCAAATAAAAAAAAATTCTGTCAAACTAAAATCAAAATCTAAAACAGAGAAATAAATTGTATTTTATTATAACACTAAGTAAATAAAATTATTAATATTATGTATTTTTTATTTTAAATGTGATTTTCAAGGATCTAACGCATTTCAATTGTTAAAATTACTTTAACGTAATGAAATTACTTGGGAAATTACTTATGAATAAATATACCTAAATTACATAATTTTGTTACAAGTAATGAGTAATTTAAATTACTTTACTTTCTAACACTACCTAAAGTCACATATTTAATTATCACGATGTATTTTTAAATATTTATTATAAGAAAATAAATATGTAAATCAATAAATAGGTTTCTTTATTTTTAGTTTTGGATTTTTATAACTAAATACTGATAATTACTCTCCAATCTTCAATAATTGTTTAATACTTATCTTAATAAACGAAGAAAAATTACAAACAAAATATAGGATTGCATACCTATATATTGTTTAATTTTAGTAAGCATATGGTGATGCATATACCCTAGAATGCATAAACATAAAAACGGGGGGAAAATGACAAAACACCACTATACATACCTATATACATTTAGTGAATTATGTTAAAGAAAGATTAAGATAGGTACTTCATTATTATAAGTAACGATAGCAACACAACATATTTACCTATTTTGTATTTAATATTTTTTAATAAAAAAACATCTGTCCTCTACAAAATGTTATCTATGAACCCACTTAATTTATAATTTATAACATTGTAAATAATAATTAATAATTAATTTAAAGATAAAATGTATATTATGTACTAGTACTGATTTATTTAGTAATTCCAATAACCCCGCAAGCAATTCTAGCTCCTGCATTTCCTGTTGATGAACTTAATTCATGACCTCCTTTGCCCAAGTCATCTTTGTCAGCATGTACCTGTGAAATTTATTAAATATTGAATTTACCAACTATCATAAATAAAATGTTTGTGTACATTAATATGTTTTTTTAAGTTAATTTTTAATTATTATATTATGAACCAGAAATCATAATATTATACACTTTTTATTATGCGTATACATATTTCAACAATTATGTTGTCATCTTCAGCACGTACCAAAAATCTGGTTTATAATATAATAATTATAAACAATCACACTCATATACCTACATATATTAATATACTAATACTATTATAATTAAGTACTAATATACTATAATTATTATTATTATTATTTATTTATTCATTTATTTATTATAATAGATTTAATATTATTTAGTGAATTAATTTTCTAGATATTCTTATTCTTATAATAGTTAGAATAAGTAAGTATTAAGTACCCACCACTAAAGTACGGCCTATAATGTTGAGAGATCCAGAAAGTGATATCACTGAGTCGCTGATATTAACTTTTGTCACAGGTGAACCATCAGCTTCAATATTACCTAAATCACCAACATGTCTTACTTCATCTGAAGGAGCTCCGTGAGTTTGTCCAAATGGATTAAAATGTGGACCAGAACTCATGCACCCTAAAAATAAAAATAATATTATGTAACATTATTGTATGGATTTATATAGGTATTTATATACCTATATTTATATACATGGAAAAGAACGAATAGAAATAAAAAAATGATATTAAGTAGGTACCTATCTAATTAATTTTATTCATTATAAAAAAAAGGATTTTTCCTTTAAACCTTGTACTTATTACATTATATTTAGGTACATTATTAGAGGTTTGGTTAGAACCATTAAATTAATAAATAGGGAATGGATTTTATTGTAATAGGTATCCAAAATAAAATCAATATAATACCTACATATTTATTGTTAAATTAGTATTTTTTTAAAACAATAACTGGGTACCTAATATTTTTTAATTATTTAAAATATGTAATAATCAGTATATGATTACATTAATTTTTCCTGAATGACCAATGATTGCTTCATTTAAGACATTAGAATGTGTTTCATTTTTCAACAAATATAAATGGTGTTATATTGTTCGTTCTACATTTGATATTGAACAAAATAATATGTACATATTATTTTACATTATACATATACATTGAAATGATGGAAATCATTAATCAGTTTTAAATAATAATAATAATAATAAAACTTAGCATATAAAATGTATATATAGTAATTATAGTAACAGAAAGAAATTGTTTAAAAAACCATTGCACTCAATAATAACAGTAAGTGATGTAACAATCAGTTTTCGAAAAGTAAAAAATAAACAAAATAATGTGTTAACTTTTTAATAGTATGTGAATGTGTTCCATTTATTAAATAGTTAATATGAAAATGTTATTATGGTTACCTATAATAGTAACGAAATATAAAACGCAAATACTATAATAATATAATCTATAATATTGGTCTTGAACTTTGGTTTATATTTACATTGGTGTTTTTACCTGGATTTGTTTATATAATAATCAGCAAAAGTAAATAATTTTCAATAATACCTATAATAGGTTAATAGGTTAATAGGTTATACTATTTAAGTGGTTCTAAACTATAAAGAAATTTTTCTATTTAGATACTGCACAGAAGGGAATACAGTAGTGAGAAAATTACGAAAATCACATTAGGTCTCATTTGAGGTTTTACTAGACAGGGGCAAAATTTTGCTTCTTTACAAATAATAAATGTTTATTTCTTCCCATTATTTTTACTATTTAGATACCTTTCTTATGTGAAAAGCAAATACAAAAAGATTTTATTAAAAAGAAACTATTTTCTGTATTGTGTCGATGGATCGATAATTTTTCCAACCAAATTCTGATAAATACTTCTATAACTATACAAGTGTATAGGTTATATTTTGATGATGATGATGATGATGATGATGATATTAAATCAACCAAATACAAATGAGAAATAAAACTAATTTGGAAAATTATTGGTACCTAAACCCATTATATTTTAGTTCAAAATACGAAGGGGGTAAAATACCTACACATTTTCAATGAAAAACTTTCATTAGCAGTTTTCCTTTGTAGAAACAATTTGTACCTAGGTATTAACAATTATAAAAAATGATCTTTAAAAATATATTTAAATATTTTCAAGTTATTAGATAGGCATTAGGGATGAATAGTTCATGAGCTAGTCAACTCAGTGAGTCGACTCATTAAGATGAACTGAACGAGTCGAAACAGTGTTTCAAGATTCGGCGACTCAGTGACTCAGTTTAACCAACCTTAGTTCGGAGTTGGGCAAATTTACAATTCACAAACAAACAGAATCTGAATCGATTATACTCGGCAATTTAACAGTTCACTAGCAGTTCACTAGTTCAGACTTGCCACATGCCAATTCAGAATGTTATGTTGTGGTGGCAGTAGGTACCTCACATTTATATTTATATATACGAGTATATAGTATATACCAAGTGTTTAGTACCTACCTATAATCTATATAATATACAGTATATATATATAATATATATAGGTATACTTACCTATATAATAAGTTTATATTTTTACATTAGTGTAATATAATATCGTTTGGTGTTCACATTATGGTAATATTGATAGGTAACTCATAATTTTTTACTTTGTCGTGTTGTGGAAATTTAAACATAATTATTCATACCAAATACCAACTAATTCATATTTGACGTAATGATGAAATTATAAAATATACATGTTAATACTATGTAAAATATTATTAAAATAAACAAATAAAAATATTTACAAGATAATTTTGATTAACATAAATTATTAATATATATATATATAAAATTCATAATTTATTTTATTTAACAGTCTAACTTATTAAAATAATATTAATATTTTTGATATAGGTACACGTTATGTACTAATACCTATTAAAATAAAATAATACCATTTCATTAAAATAAATAAAATATGCAAAAACAATATTTTTAAATAAATACTTGGTAATTTTTGATAGGTATCTGCATTTAAGAGGACGTGATACGTGCCGATTTCTAGTGAAAAAACATGTCTACGCAGAATGACGATAATTCGTTTCACAGTGGGTTAAGAACAAAAACACCTATTTATATAATCGAAAGTTAACAACATTTTGGAGGGAATGACATATCCGTTTTTAAAATAATGTTTATAAAAAAAGTTACAGCCGTTGAAAAAACTAAAAAAAAAAATATTTT
>JAIPRL010001339.1:0-86684 GCA_025469235.1 Pemphigus obesinymphae | reverse complement strand
CTTGAGCTTCTTCCAGAGGGTCGGATGTTTAAGAAGTTGTGAGGTGGTGAGGGGGGGGGGGTGAATTTAAGGTTTTTGAAATTTTAGAATTTGAGAGGACGGTTTCTTTTGTGGTCGTTGAGTAGGCCGGGGCGGGTTGAGATTGACTTGAAAGGGTGACGAAGTGATCGACTGTTGGAGTTTGGTGGAGGTGGCATTTGTAAATTCGAGAATCGACGGGATGTTGGAATGATGGCCGCGGGATGTTCCGTCTGCGTTTATATCGCGCGCGCATTACCGCCGCCGGCGAATCGCCGAGTTGGCTGCACGCCGTTTCCGAACGGCGGCGTTAAATCGTACGTAAATATTTAATTCGTTTGAATATTCACCGGTGCCCGGCGGGCGGTGTGACATTCAATGGAAATACCAGGCTTTGTATACACGGTTATAGGTATATACCGGGTAACATACGTATATATATATAGTGCGGTGTGGGTGTAGTCACGCGATAACTCGTGCCCGTCGCGGCAAACGAATCGACGTACCAGTTTTATCACATAATACGATATTCGCGCCCCCGAATCCAATTATTATTATTATTATTATTATTATACCGTCCCGTTATGTGCACCGTATAGTTAAGTCTCTCGAACACCGCAGCCCCGATATCGTATTATCATAATGTACCGCGGTGTTATCATATTATATAATTTTATCGTTTCGTTTTCCGACGGGCCATTATTATTATACGTATAATGCGCGACACTACCGTTTTGGGCGCGTTTTTTTTTTTGCCCGCCAAAAACTATATACACTACTTTGCTCGTCAATATTATTTCCAGCCGTAGTCGTCCGATGTGTGAGGTTGCTGGTCACCGGATTCTTCCCGAGGTCCTTATCGTTCCTATGTCATAATATCTCTCGCCAGAGAACGACACCCGATCGCATTTTTCCATCTAATGCATATACATTATACAATGGTTGCAGTCTGTGGATATTTTTGTATGTCCAATGGACATCTATTGGATATCCAAATGTCTGCTCTGCTTTTTAGTCATTTATGGATATCCGCAAGCAATATTTATAGTGGATATTTATAAACAATATTCAACGGATAAAAATAAAACAGTATAGAAACTACGTTATAAAAATAATATAACAATGAAGTAAAAAAATTAATAAAAAATGACGATGAAATTATATTGCGTAATTTGTCTATGAAACATTTCTTCATTTTCTGCATGGTTATAATATCAATAGATGATCATTACCTGCATTAACATTTAACATTATATAGTTATTTGATATATCCAATAGATATCCATAAAGGTTCCTCTGTAGATAAGCCTTTGAATGACTATTTGACATATTCAATGGATATCCATCCAAACTCATTCCTAGATAAGACATATTGTATGGGTATTTTGTATATCCAATGGATATCTATTGGATAATTTGTGCTGTGTGGGCATACTCCTTTGTATCTCAATAAAAGTCGTTAAAAATATTTTCGTATTCATATTTTATAGGTGTCATCGGAACGTCTATACAAAATCGAAAACACGTCAAGCAATATTTTTCCACTCTTTTGACAGCACAAGCCTACACAGGAGACGCGATCACTCTCGACGAGTTAATAATATCTTAACGTGTTGTAATCAATAGAATCTAAATCAATACGATTTTTTTAGTGTCTTGTCTAAACGATCTGTGTTTATGATTTTCTTTTTTTCATGGAGTAGGTAAGTACTAAAATCGTATTTAAAAACCAGGTATATTGCATCTTTTAAAGCTTTAATTATTTTTAACCTCTAGAATTTTCAATGCGATTCACGAAAAACTGCTGAAATAATGAAAGCCATTTTGAGCGATAAACATATTTTTGCCATTTTATCGTAGTTTAGAGAAACTAGTATTTTTTTCTTTAAATTTTACTTGTTAAACCAATTATTTATTTTTGACTTTAATATAGGAATTATTGTGTAAACATGAGATCATATGGCGTCTCCCCACTTCGCCGACAACAAATTATTCCTACTTTGCCGACTCCCACTTCGCCGACACCATTCTATACCATTGTATAAAATACAATAAACAATTTATTATTATATGTTTACATTGGGTTTCAGTGGCGTATTTTTGTTTAAAAGTAATAACTGAATATAAACTCTTTTTATACTTTTAATAAATTATAGGTATTAAAGTATAATGTTATGCAATTTATATATATATATATATATATATATTACATATTAGAAATTAAAACTATTTTATTTAACTATATACTATATTGTATCTTTTTGCCAATAGCTTACACAGTTAAGACACAATCATTTTAGATGCAAAATTAGTTAATTGGGTTTAAATTGAACAAAAAATGTATGAGATGCAAAAAAAAGCATCTGATGAAATTTAATTTATCATTGTAAATTTTCTACCAGTAAATCAAAAGGATTTATGAGTAACAAAATAAACTGTACCTATTGAAATACTCGTATATTGCATAATTGAGTATAATATAATAGTTATAACTTATAATAGGTAAAATACATATTATAATGATATATATACTATAGCACGATAGGTAGTACGAGTACAAGTATTTACGTTGTCGGCGAAATGGGCATTTTTAAAAAAATTATTAAAACCAGTTTTTGTGTCAGCAAACTGGGAGTCGGTGAAATGGGAATGAATCGATCATATTTCAAAAATCCTTCGTTTTTTCGAACACCTGATATTTTATTTCATTTTTATCTTATAAAATAATTATAATCTGACTTGATAATTAATTTTTTTTTTTAAATTATGAAAATATTAGTTGTGGTTAATTGTTTTAAGTTTAGATCAGTATATGTTATTTATAATTTCATTCGAATATACAGTTTTGTATGTTTAGATTTTACATTTTAATACAAGGTCTTTATAGCAACGCAGTTTAATATATGAATATGATACATCTTAATTATACGTTACTGGTCTCGTATCTGTTTTTGTTATTATTGGAATAAAATGTATATTTTGTATAAATATTGCGAATAATTTACGTAATTTTTGATTTAAAATAAACTCGCCGGAAATCGCATGGAATAAAAAACAACCTTGTATAACGAATATCCAATTAATCGATAGAACGTCATGCTCGAATACTCAACCTTAATATTTGACATACCTATAGTAATAATAATAACTGCGAAAAAGAATCTTCCTTTTTAACCTATTTATTTGTTTAGAGATAGAGGGTCTTTCGGAACACCGTACATTATATATATTGTTATAAGAAATAAAATAACTCTTGTATTTACCCAAAAATATAAATCTCTCTAGAGTCTAGAGAATTATTTACGGTCTCCTACGAAAGCTATCTTGGAAGGATCAAAATATGTTCTAACCATTTTATATTATATGATCGGAATATTTTAAACTAAATATATTATACTATTTAGACACACCCATTACCTGTAATTTTCCATATTATTGTATAATTAAGAAGAAATTTATTTTTGAAAAACTCGAAAATCGAAAACAAATTAACAGTTTATAATAAAAATTGTGTTTATAAATTGTCCGAATGTTTTTTTTTCTAGATGTGTTGTGTATTATTTTTTTTCTTACTGTGCGGAGTTATGATTTCTCTTACAAAAAACGGCAATAGATATACATATATACATATACTCGTATTTTACGAAAGTATAAAAACTTATTGACAGTGTTGTTGAAAAAATATAATAGTTTATATTGAGTTACTATTTTGTTTTCATTCTATTTTCGTATAATGAATAACTTTTGTTTATCAACTAGCTGTTGAATTTAAAGTTGTTGTATAATTTTTATTTTATTGTTTTAAACGATCGTGTGCTAAGAAAAAAAATATGTATTGAGTAATATATAGAAGTTACAACCTTTTAATTACATTATTTTCAAATCGAAAATGGTCGTTACTTAAGTTAGTGTTTTTATTCCAGTAGCTCGGCGAAAAAACTACAAAATGTAAAATTATTATTTAGTTATGAATTGAATAGTGGAAGTTATTTAAAAAAAAATGAAAATTTGTGCAGATACAAATTGTGGAAGTTGGTCTTCGGGCAGGATAGTGTACTACTATTATTTTATATTTGAAAGAAAAGTTAAATCATTGCATTAGAAAGACGTTTCTAAGTGAAGTTCAGTATAATATTAATACAAATAAAATGGGTAATCAGGATAAATATATTTGTTATTTCCTCAGCATTTATGAAATATTTATTTTATAAAAGGTAGCTTTTCTTTACACTTAACAAAATTCCTGAAAAATACAAGCTAGAATCAATTTCATATAAAAAAATGTCTTTACTCTAAAAATCCTGATCGAAAAAATGTATAATATAGATATAAAAATAACACATCAAGTAAAAACCAAAAGTCTAAAATTACAATCAAATTAAAATTTAAAGCCAAAGTCAAACTTTATTTTGTTCATACAGTGAACAGTTGAAGTATATGATAAAATTATACAATTATACATCGTCATATTGAAATATTATACAAAATGCTATTATGTATTTTTTTGCATGTCGGAAGAACAACGGCAAAGGCATGCTTGCAATTATAGTTTATTTAGATAGTTGGTCTTCGCACCAGTTCACAGATATGTGCGGTCTTATATATCTACGTATACACCAACAAAATTTTCTTTTCAGGGAGTCCAAAATATGAATTATATTTTATAATAACTGTAATCAATAAATAAAATTTGAAATTTTTTTAGTAGTGTAATATTAATGTCATGTAGGAGTTATTAGTTTAGTTAATAAATAGGTAGGATTTTTTTTTTAAGTAAAATAAAATTGATTTTATATTTCTACGGAAACCAATTGGTAGCCTAGAGATTTTCCGTCTCTTCTGTCCTGTGTTAATTTTATAGAGTTCTCCGTCGATCCATGAGTTCCCATATGCTACTTTTATAGTTCCGTCTCAAACCACGAGGCACGAATTACAGTCGTAATCAATTTCTGTGCCGTATGATGCATTTGGCTAACGAGCTACCAAATTTTAGTTACTGAAATATTTTGTGTTCGCATGTTTCTTTTTACATAAATTTGTATATTTTTCTTTATTGTATATTATCTGTTTTGTATATATTATATCTCTGTAATCGGACTTTAACAAAATTTAAATAAAAACCAATATGTCTTCAGTTTTCTATATAAACAGCCATCTTTTAAATCGCTAAAGATAATAATTATAATATTTACAAAGTTCGTAAATATGATATGATATGATATATAGTAAAATATTAATTTTATTCTGAAAAACAGGCAGGAACATTTTGTGTAGACCGTTTTTACAATTCTATACACTCGAAAGAATGGCGAGTCCACATAGTTACCACTTTATTTTACAGTTTTCAAATAGTGTTCTAATGACGGTATCTAAATTAAAATATAATACGGTACATACCTATAGATAAATGTTTAATTAAATTAAAAAAATAATATTACATTTATACTCATATTACTATATGTAGGTACCTGCGTATCACTGGTATATTGATAATATAATATACAGTCACGAGTTTATTAAATTTTAAATATTCATGGAACGATAAAAATTTGTCGAACGAATTTCCGGACTGTGTACTATAGACACGGCTTTGTATCTACACGCAAAGACCTTATCTACAACTGTAATACGGATTACGGAACAGCCGACGAGAGATTATATTATTATATAAATACCCAGTTTTTATTTATAAAAATCAATTTAGGACAAGAAAAAAATATACGTTGTTTAAATAATCACTTACATTATACAACTTACTTGAAAAAAAATTTAGAATTAAAATTAATTTTCGTCGTACGAAAATTGTACTCCCACATTGTGCCAACAGTCCGATAATTGCACCGGCAGAACCGCCAACGGTTTATTATTATTGTTTCGATTAAATTAACGTGGATTTTAGCTATCGCGATGTTATGTTGGTACCGTGGTATCGTGTATCCGTTATTTAATATTCATTAATTTTCCACGTAATAATATATCGTGCGATTGTTTTACGGACCTATTACGCGATTTCAGTAATAATAATATGCTAATAACCGTATTAGTGTATAGGTATAAAATAATAATTATAATAATATATTGCTATCAATTTGGAGAGCACAATGATAACTGTATGCGAACGATAAACTTCGCGTGTGTACCTAAATACTACGCAATCGGGCAGCGTGTACGATATTTTTCACGTTGTTTAAATTCACCGTGAATTTGGTTTCGGTTTACGATTTTTTTTTGTTTTGTTTTCAAAACAAATCTTTTAGCTTTTTGGTTTTAAATGCGATTCTATTAAACTCGTTCGCCGAGAACTAGGACATATTCCAATTTCAATTATAATAATATTCCCTCGGTCTGTGTCGTTCGTTGTACATTAAATGCAACGCATATATAATGTTTATTATTATACCTTTAAGGTCCACCGCATACGCGTCGTATTTAGAAAAAAAAAACAAAAAAAAAAAAACGGAATCGTCGTTTTTCCTGATGCGGCGGCGCGGCGCTATCCGTTGCCCAGTATATATTCCAAACAGGAGACCCGTTTACGAGTTTTGTATCTCGAGTCGATTCCGGTTGTTTCCTATTTTTATTTCTGCCCACACTATATAATATAACGTATACGTAGGTCCGCTGATTAGGCATGTGGATATTGAATTTCGTTATTTCGTTTTCGATTGAAATTGTTTTCAATATTCATAGCCGACAAAAACAGTATTTTATCCAACACCTGCACAATACAATGTGTCTGTTATGTCTTAACCGTTTGGGGAATTTAGCCTATCGAATGGAATCTTGGCGGAGATAAAATATTTGACCAAGTGCATAATCGTATAATATAGTAAATAGTAATATTATGGTATATAGGCACTAGCTATATAGGCAGGTATGTATATGGCAGGATAGGGAGACAGTATAAAACGCAATGAAAGTTAAAATACCGCAGGAGTGGTTTTAAATAAATACGGTGTGACGTATTTAAATATCAGCGGGCAAGACGTACAGAATGTGTGTAATTGTACACTACGTTTTTCTGCTTATTACCTGAACGAGAATCATCGCACATAATATTATACAGGAGTATGGATTAATCGATTATGTTTTGGATACAGAACGATTGCGTACGGGCTTTATCGGTCCGACAATAACGTTGCAAATTAAATACGTTTTTAATTTACTTGTACCCATACAAAATATATTGGCGAAAAAAAATATTTGGTGGATTTTTTCCTTTCAAACTTTTAATAATAATAGGTAATAGTAATATTAATATATAAAATTCAATATCAATTAATGGTAACATTGCGCGAAAAATCCCGCAAAAGGTATGCCGTACGCAATCGTACATTACCGAACGGTTTACCGTACAGGCTTGTGCCAATGTGCATGGGTCGTGTCCTATAGTGTGGCTCGCGGTATCAAATATTGGTGCTCCAACAGATTATATATGGTACAATACGCCCGTGTCCCCGGATCCAATGTTAAAAAAGCTCGATGGCTCGATATTATTTTTTCCGTGCATCAATCTTTTTGTCCTCTCGACGATTGTGCAATTCATTGTGGTATGTTACGGACGCCCGTGCGTTTTACATTAATATCATATGGATCGACAAAAATGTTTAGTAAAATAAACGAGGTTAGCTAGGTTTTTTCATCTCTCGAATAAGGTCACCCTCGTCTAACCCAAATTACGAAATGAGGTTTAGTCGAGCACACATCGATAATATTTGTCATTAACTGCACGGGGAGGAGACCAGGAAGTGTTCCAGGAAACGCGTTGTCCCAGTTTAAATTCGCTCTCGGAGTAAAGAGTGTGCACAGAATGTGCGAGACAATATTTTGTTGCCCTACATTCGGTCGAACGCTTGCACCGAATTTCGCAAGTACCTATATTATTTATTAACTCCATGCACCCATGCCCGGATGACCCGGTGTACTATACACGTTTCGTTCGAAATGCATTTCCAAAGCAATGGCTGCAATATGACCGTTCGTCACGAAGTATAATATCGCGTCGGTTTAGCATTTAACAAAAAAAAAAAATTTCGTATATATTTTTAGTTAAAAACGGGGATTTTACGTACACAAGACCGGAATTTAGACGATCCACGTTGATATTAAAAGATAACGACCATCGACCGTTATCATTTTCGAATATTCAAAGTTACCCGAAAATTATAATGTTAACACTGTCAACAGATCAAATATCTACTATTCGTCTAAAATATTATAACATTTTTACTCTATTCTTTATTTGTTTCTGTACCAGAATGATCATTTTCTTGTCTTAAAACTTATCGCAGAAGTGCAATGAGAAAATTCAAACGGACACAGAATAATAAAAAAAGCGCATTTCATAATTAATATGTTTGCAAATCATTCATGGGTACCACAAACAATCGAAGAAGAGTTCCGACTTTTTGGCAAAAAAAAAAAAACAAAAACCAAAATCAAATTTTGTCTTTATATTCTAAATATATATTATTATAAAAATAAATCAATAATAGCCGTTTTAAATAATGAATTCTATGCAGTGCAAAGAAAACAAAATTCCTGTTTAGAAAATTAAAAAAAAATTATTTTTTTCACGTTTTCTGTCACAAATCTATACACGCATATCTGTAAATCATGGCTAAAAACAAGAGGAAATGAAAAAAAAATAAAAAAATATTCAAAAGAAAAAGGCTTTGGTGAATATTGGTCCGTTATGGAAAACAAACAATGATTTATAACAAATTTTACTACAAATGATTTGCGTATAAGAGAGAATGTTCAATGAATGAATGAATAAATTAACTGGCTATTTGTGAAACAATTTATAATATATGCTAATTAAATAAAAATAGGCCATTGAAGTGGGGTGGTCTAAGATAGAAGATAAAAAATGTATAGTAGGTCTTATGAAATGCACACATGAAGTAAAGGTAGAAGATAATTTTATCAGGATTAAGATTTGTGAAAAACGTATAGGAATCATGGATTGTAGAATAATTTACAGAAAAAAGACGAATATTGTATGTGTTAATGTCTGCAGTTATAAACTTAAAAATGATTATAATTTATAATTCGATCGATTTCTCTTGAACATTTTAATTATAATAAGGATGAGAGGTTTGAGTTTCCCTAATATTGTGTCTTACCCATATATAGATGTTTGTAGACTATTCAATCAACAACGTTTTTAAAAAAATCATGTTTTCCTTTTTTTGTAACCAAATAAAAAACCAACAAACTCTGCAGATACATAAAATGTCACGGAAAATTCACGGCTTCCACAAAAATATAGTTATTTTTGTAATTAACAAATAATTTAAATTCTGCCGATCTAAATACTATTTATATATATATAATATATATGTACAACTAGTTATAATAAAATATATTCTACACAACACTGCACTTTCCAATTTCGTACTATTTACGAAGTCCCCAACAAATTTAGACCCATTTCCTGCATGACTTGGTATTTACAGTCGGCTTAAAACTTTTTTTTTTTTTTTTTTTTATTATTATCCTTTTGGCGTAATTCCTGAGCACCACTGACACCGCCACATGACTGTTATCATACCCACATCAAAGTCAATTTCGCAGACAAATTGTTTTCATAGTCTATCATATAATTGTGTATCCTATATAAGTGTGTACAATGGAAACATCATCGTGGTCGTCGGTCAGGTCTTTACCGCAAACGACATCCGATGGAGTAAAAAAAAAAAAAAATATGTATACATATACATTTATATATAAATACGGTCAATTAAACAAGGCACGAAACGTTTCATTGTAGTCGGGAAATTGGCTCTGACCCAATAGTGAATCTCATATTATAGCCGATCCAGTCTGGCTGCAGACGCATCGATTTATGCGCATTCGCTCACGGGCCGGGAAAAATATACAAACCATCGTTATTCATATTATTATTATCACTCTATGATTCGATTTTTCTGACAATGATATTATTACGGTTTATGTCAAAACGAACAGCGATATATACAAATAACGTGCTTTTATGTAATATATGGGATTAGTAACCACCCTTATGCAGGGGTGAACGGTGAATAGCGCATTATACAGTGACATAATTATGGTTACAACAAACATTTTACAAAGGTATCGTTATCACACATTCTTATATTAACAGTAAATCAATATTTATAACCTCTAAATGGATAACACTATAAATAATCATAAATATCAAGTTTGAGTTCGAGTGAGTTTTCTCACATCAGTGGGACCACTGGAAAAGAAGAAAAGTTCGTTTGTTTTTTTTATTATGTATCAATATTAAAACTAATGTTCAACAAATGCCGGGACCTTTTCAACAACAGTCAATAATCAATATTTGACAAATAAATTTGTCGGAATGGTTTCTTTGTAAACTGTTACCTTTACGCACGTAAAATATTTCTACTATTTTGAAAAAGGTGATCATGTAGCTTTAGTCTAATCATGAGATGAATGCCAATTTTTAATGATTACAATATTGTTACACTGTTCGTGGTTCATAGGAATTTATGAATATATATATAGGATTTTTTTGGTTGTTTACAACCCGATTATAATTATTATTTAACTTTAGCAGGTAATTTTGGCGAATATGACATATATTTGAAGGAAAAAATAGTTTTCATTCCATATAACTATAAACTTAAAATTTTCAATACTGCACCACTCTTTTTTTTTTTATACATTTCTGATGTAATTTTTATGACCTTGGTCATAATACTGGTAATCGTATTATAATTTATAATAATTAAATATTAATTATATTGATTATAGCGGTTATATGTTAAATTTAAGACACCCTATAATTATTGTATATATATATATATATATATATGTCAGTGGTAAAATGGTAATGAAATAAAATATTTTGGGATTGTTATACTGCTGTGTATGTTGTGTAAACTATAAATTTTAATTAATTTTGCCATGTACTTACATATTTTGAATAGTTTTTATGTAGTTGTATACAAATACGATTTTAAAGTATTTCTTATTATTGTGTTTAATTTTAATACTGTTGAACATAAATTTGAAGTTTTAAATAAAACATTTATTGAAACAAATTCATTTTGATATATTTGATTGTTATTTATTACTAATATATGTACATATAACCTTTTTCATTCGTATAGGAGTAAGGACAAATGTTTCGAAAAGCTTATGGGATATTTAACAGGATTTTTTGATATTATAGGACGGGATCATGAAATAACGAACGTTATTTCTATCGTCAAAAACCATATTTTATTTCTGTTGCTCGGAAACAATCATCCTTAGGGCCCGGCCCGGATATATTGAGTGTTTGTTATTTGATTTTAAAAGCCTTTTATCGTTGCAAACATCTTTTTCGTCCATTTATATTTGTGTATACTGTATAGGTATATGTGTTATATTTTTTATGTATTATTATTTTGTATTTCGCTCTAGTCTCTATTATTATTTCAGTAGGTTTTATGGGACATTTTGTTTGAAAAAAAATTTTCAAACTATATCATGATATTATACTGAAGTGGTGTATCCGTTCAAAAAACCATCGGATAGAGAGACTTATCATTAAACGATTTGAATAGTACACGCAATCGTAATGCTTTTCGTAAAAATGTCAAAATGAAAGTATCTACCCACGTGAATCTATCGGGAGGATTGCGTGCCCAAACACATAACACCACAGCAAAATTGTATAATAAAAGTATACAAAATGCCAGTCTGCAGCTTGGCTATCAAAATATTTTACATTTCGAAAAACAAAATCTGAAATACAATTTAACAGTTACCTACTTAGGTATTTCATACGAAACCATTATAAGGTACATATTGTTCATCGAAGAAGCACGATGCGTGAAAATATCGTTTTATTTGGTATGATATAATAAAATTTAATAAATTATTATAGTCGTACCTATATATAATAAAAATAAATGTCATATGTCCAGTTTATTTTAATTATTAAATAGGTACACGTTTTTAGTTAACTCACCTAACCTAACATTTATTTTAATATGGTGTCGTCATAGTTGATAATAAACTATGTGAATGGAAAATTCTAACATTTCTATGTGCCTGTGAAGTGAAACAAACCGATCTTCGCAGGAAAAGAAATAACGGGACAAATCGAATTTTGAAATTTGGTTTTTATCACAGTTGTTATCAATTTATTAGCTTATTATTATACTAATTTTATATTTACTTTTTATTTTCATTTTATTCATACAGCAAGAATATTTTTGATTGAAACTGTTATGGTATTAACAGTAAATATATTATACACAAGTTTTAATTGAATTGCCAAATGAAATATTTAAGAACAATAAAAATAAATAAGTAATAAAATGCTAAATAATAAAATATTTGTCATTTGGAAAGTCTGCATAGTGCAAAGTACCTACTGTAGTCATAGTTTAATCATGGTAGATATAAATGTAATTTGGTCACCTATAGATAATTTTCTTATAAGCCCATTTTTATTATATATTAATTATTAGATTTTATAAATGCATGGAATAAATGCTTTCATTAATGAAAAACATATTTCAATTTTTCCCACTATTTAATTTTTTTGTTTTTGATTCTGAATGTTGAATGATGAATTTAAAATAAAAGATCCAAACTAAACTTTATAATGAATAACACTTCATTAACACAGAACTGTTTTAAAGTTAAATGTATTGGTTATTAATTCTATACTATGTTTTGCTGTAAAATGATTTTTGTAACTTAAGAGTAATCTAAAATCTTCCTCACAACTTTTAAATGTACATAATATAATATGCTTACAATTTGTAATTTGTTATATATTATCATGATAATGCACACTATGTCAGTGGTAGGCTGACTAACTAAAACAAATTTCTATAAACTTTTTAGGTATTTGATTTTAATCTTTTGTATTTTATCTTTCGAATTAATATTTTTTCCAAGCACAAATTTAGATGACCAGGATGCGCAAAATTGATAAACCCAATTGATAACAATTGTGATAAAAATACGGCTTATCACATTATTTCTTTTCCTGCGAAGATCGGTTCCTGAAGTGAATACCTATGTATTACCACATAGGTAAGTGTGGTTAATGAAATTATGGTAACAAAATATTTAATACGAAATTATCATAGATAACTATATATGTAAGCTATTATCACTTACTAACGATATATGTGATTACTGCAATATAACAAAATCTAAATAGGTAGTTTTTAAATTTCAGTTCATTAAGAATAATAATTTTACTAATGATAGGTAATATTTATTATTGTGTACAGTGTACTTATGGCTATAATTATTATATAACATGTACAAATTAGTATTTTACACCCCAGAATTTTTTCTCGTGTAATAATTGTTGATCATTTGGTTGGTTTTCACAGAGTAAAGAAATAATGAAAAAAAAAAAAACATCAAGAAAAATACAGAAAAAGTCGATACGACCGCGACTACGTATATCCTTGCTCGTTTGTCCTTGTCAATTTATTGCGTTTGCGTTTATTGTTATTTTTATATACCTACCTACTTAATATCGTATTTCGCACACACGCTATACTGATCACAAATAATAAACTCATTTATAATATACGAAATTATTAAAATAAACACATAAATTGCAGACATATTTGATATTAATAATATCTTGTTAAATTATTGTAATAATTATATTTGACATGCTATATTGACGGTTCTATCACTAATTATATAGCTTATTTGTAAATCATCATTCGGACAATTTAAAAAGCATTTAAAAATAACTCGTTTTATAATAGATAAATATAACACAGGGTACAGTCACCTTAATTGCACCTATATTGCAGCATTTATAGTACACCTATAGTATAAATAATGTATTAATATTAATATTTATTTATCGCTTTTTCCGAGCAATTATAAAGTAATTGTTTTTATCGAGTCCGTAATATTTTGTCTAAATTGGATTATTCATTATTATATACCTACTTTGTTATATATATATAAATAAATATTAGTTCATAAATTAAAAATGTTATATCTATAAATGTAAATTTGAACTGATTAAATTAAGAAAATAATATATTTGTTAATTTTATTACTATTATTGCTATTTTAATTTTAATATATAGGTATAATTGTTGAGCCATCCCGAGCAATTATAATTTTTTATTGTATATGCAATACCTACTAACCAGCATAATGACATCACAATTTTTGTTGCGTATCCAATATGATGGCCGACAAACCAGGATGCGCATATAGGTTATCCGTTGAAGGATCGTAGCATAGGACAAATATATAATTGAACGCAAATTTAAACGAGTATTAAACGATCAATAAATATGTACCTATATTGATAAGTTAATACATAAACTAACACAAAGAAAAAAATATATATTAAAATGCATTATATAATATAATGAAAGATATAATAATGATCTAAATTAAATGCGGAAACCAGATTTTGAAAAGAAACTCTTTTTCACGTTTATTCTTGTATGTTTTTTATCTGTTATTTTTTATTTTATTTTTATTTTTTAATTCACTGTAATATTTAGTTAGGTTGTTTGGTTGGATTTAACATTGTAATTATTTGTATGATGTAATTGTTGAGCTGTATTGCTAATGGCTGTGGCTCTCTTTTTTTTTTAATAAAAAAAAAAAAAAATATTGATAAGTTAAACACCAAGCAATATTTAAAACTATGTTGATAGGAGGGTGGGGATAAAACTATAGCCAAGGCGGCTTAGGTAACATATAATAATAATAATAATAATAATAATAATAATATGTACAAACTACAAATTAAAATAATAACGACCTTATCGGTGAGATATCGATGAATGTGGCCCGTGCAACGTGATAAGTGGATTCCGAATTTCGTGAATCCTCAGTGGACGGAGTCTAGACGTACCAACGAATGACGGCAGAAGGAGGAGAAAGCACTCGCGAAAACGATTTGGACCGCGACCGTGTGTGGTATAGTCGGGACACACGAACTAAAGTGGTGACGGCAACGGGGGCACGTACACCTAAAAGCGACGACGACAACGGACTTAACGGGGTGAACGTGACGGCAACGGGCACCGAAGACGATGACGAAATGTCCAAGATTTACTACTGACGGACAATAATGGCGGACCACGTACGAATTTCTCGTTCGTTTCGTTTCGAACGCGGACCAGGCGCAACACAAGCGTCTAGGGACGGAGAATCCGAATGGCCGCAAAATGGCCGACTACGATATCACACGTTCCTTATCTTTTTATCACGCTAAATAAAAAATGTTATTACACATGTTATAGATATTAGTTATCAGTTATCACCATAGACATATTATATCCGACATCTCCATTACCATAGAGTAAATTGTGTATGTTAAATGTAAGTAAATTGTTTTTATATAGGTAGGTATATACCTATATTCTGTGAATTATTAATTGTTTGTATTAAGTAACAAGAAATAATAATATTTTAATTATGTTTTCTTCAATAAAAAATATATTTCAAATGCATTTTTAATTTGTTTTTCAATGATTTTAAGTTAATTGTTGCAAATATATTTTTGGTTGTTTAATTTGTAATATGGAATCGAGTAGGAGGTTTGGAGTAAAGAGGGTTTTTGATCACAAATTGGTTCTAGATGGTAGGTATTTAGACTACTACTCATTCGATTTTCCCAGTAGTTTTCTTAAACATAAAGAAAAATTACTTTATATACCTATATATAATAATATTACATCAAAGCTCCGCTAAGAATTGTCCAGCGAGCATCAATGTTGTGATATCAAAATTAACAAAAAAAAATGCACCATAACAATTAATGGTAACCACATAGGTCATGAAAATTAAATAGGATACTTGCCTTTGGACAAAGTTACAAGGGGTGAAGTAGCATCCAAGATTTCATAACATATTTGAGCAGATTTTATATGAAATTCGGGATAATATATCGGATAATTATTTAGAAAGAATACATTTATTAAGTAAAAAGGATTTAAACAACATTGAGCATCTTACAATCTAAATAATGAGGCCGTACGTCATTCTAACGATGCTACAAGTGGTTACAAGAGTAACCAATGACGTAGCTGAAAGAGGAGTCGCATTGATCCAAGATCTAAATCGCAAAACTTCAATTTCTAAAACAAATAATTTCTAAACATCGAAACTTATCTTAAATGCAGTAAAAATGCTTTAGATAAAACAAATTCAACTTTTATTTAATAACATTTCTATACATTAATAAGCTAAGTTATCAATGTTGTCCAACAAATCATTACTAACATTTATTATTAGACATTAAACAATATAGTATGTATTATTGATATATTTATGAAAAGAATAAAACATTTTATACATGAACTGGTTTGTATCATTATTTTAATAATACTTTGATGGATATAGATTAAGACTTGGAATGGCCTAAAAATTAATTTTAAAGACAATTTTTTCTAGGAAACTAAATTTGAAACTATAAAGAACAATTTTAATTAGTACCAATATGACTTTTCTAAAAAAAAATTTCAGAGTCTTTTAGACTACCTACCCTAAAGTACTTACATTATAAGTGGTTATTTTTATTTATAATATAGAAAAGTCAACATATTTCATATAAAACTACTTAAGTCGTTTTATATAGATAATTCATGAACATTTGAAAAAGTTTAATTAAAATACAGTAGTTAATCTATATATTTTAAGGTGGCCCGATTCAAAACATTGATAGTCCAACTCATGAAAATAGATTCCTAGATACCTGTGTATTAGGCCACTTTGAAAAATTAAAAATTTTTTATTGAAATTGAAAGTAAATTAAAAAAGCAGAATAAATGTAACTCATATCTTTAGACATAATTTTAGTTCAAACTCCAATCGATATTTAATAATTCATAAAATGTCACAAATGGTCCAATATAAACTGTACTTTCCCGTATAGTTTTATTTTATTTTGGAATACGATAAAAGAAAGATAAAAAAAAAAAAACAGAGTTTACTAATTTTGATCAATGCGTAGTCGTATTGTAGGTACCTATATTATATACTACATAAGTTATATATATATATATATATATATACGCGTTGTTCGCGAGAGCATGTAATTGCCTTCGAAGAATAATTTTTACCGATAAAAAGTAGGTAGATGTATCATAAACATTTTGCACTCTGAGTGCTTTTCAGGTCATCGTCAATATAATTGCCTTCTAATTAATTTCTATCTGTTAAACGAAAAAATCTATTGCGTTTTAAATTAAACGTATCGAGTCGAAAACGAATCGGACGAGCGCTGATAAGCATAAATAAAATGTATAGGTACATATCTATCTGAGGATATTATATTATTATATATAAACGATAAATACATTGCGAAGAACGACGAGAATATATTTAAAAAAAAAAAAAAAAAAACGCATAACCGGATGAGAACATTTTTTTATTTTATAATGATTAAGTAAATATCATTAGAAAACAACGGTCGGTGTATATAAAATTGTTTAATGTGTTCTACGGTCTGTGACTGTATAATATTTTTATCGTATGCTCGGTTTTTTTACATAATAAATTATAGAAAAAAAGAAGAAGTATAAAAATATATATGAAGTAAAACATTTAGGTAGGTATACGACTATACGTATTATAGGATTACCACATTCAAACACTTAAATTTGTCTGTGTATAGAATTAATCTTTAACTCATACACTATAAGTTATGTGCAAGCAAGTGTATTGTTACATATCATTCTGAATGGGTACTAGTTTGTATTCTTCGAAAACCGACAAATAAATAATTATATTAAATTAATAAGCTTCCAATAATTTTCAAAACGGTGTGGGGGGAGGCGAACGAAAATTGGTAAAATTCATGTTCTTATAAGAAAAAAAAACCATTGTTTTTTAGCAATAAAAGTCACGTTTTTCAGAGTGAATTGTCGCCTCGTTAAATATTATAACATGTGTTCAAAAAATATATAAGTATGTTATTTTATTGATCTCTATGTGATCTATATATCTCTATCGGTGCAAGAAAGATACGAGTATATAATTGTTTCTTAGGTTTTATATAATTAACGCTGCTAGAACATTAAATATTGATTTATTTTGTGTGCAATTATTTATGCACACATTGTTTATGCAGTTAGGTTGAGTACAGAACATAAACGTAGAAGTGACACTGATCGCGATAATAGATTATAGAATCTCTACTCACGAGGAAGTTTATATTGAAAAGTTTTATTCATAAGCATTGAGGGAGTTTCTGCGAGTATTGTTACTAACGATATAATGTCATATATTTTGTATGCGGTCACAACCTCGCATAGGCCATCGTGGTATGACCGCTCCGAAATTATTTGGACCATGGTTATCTGGGTATAAAAACGTGGTAATATTATAACACAAATATAGGTTTGGTGATTGCAAAAGACCATTGTACTAATCGACCAAGTAAATGTGTGATAAGACTTTTGAAAACAGATTTTAATTATTCATTAGGTATATTTACAGGAAATCGGATTTTTTTAAATTAATTATTTTAATTCTATAAAACAAACGTTTCGAATTTTTTAAACTTTTATACTTTTAAATCATATTTATTGTAGAGGGGGTTAAGACTGGAATTTAAAAAAAGTTAATAATCCGATTTCATGATATATATATATTTTTGTAAGTCTTATTGCATAACTATGTCGTTGGACTAATATATATTGGGATTACAAACGCTCGCAGTTTGTACAATCTTCTTCATATCAGTTAATTGACTAGTAGTATCAGTTGTTAATATTGAAGCCAAAATCACAGAACCAATGGCAGTCCCAATGGATTTCAAGGCCGCGATGACGTTTTAATTGACAACAAAAGATCATTTAACAGTGTTTGTGTATAATGCCTGGTGAATTATATCACTGATTCGAGCGAAATAAAAATATCTATCATAATATATAGGTTACCCCTATCAGCTGAGTTATAAGACTAGTTTTTTATATTTTTGTAAAAAATAATTGAATATTGAGATTGGTTACGTATAGAAATGTATAATTTCTGAAGATCAGATACAATATGTTCTCATTTGCTCTGTTTTTCATAATCTAAATAAAAATAACCCCGCGATATCGACGAAATAAACTCAAATTTTATACAACGTCTGGTCAACACCCCCCGGTTTAGGGTAGTCCATGGGACTGGGGCATGATGGTGTCTTACAACTCGGCATTCACATTGTTATCGGCTGCAATACAGATTGGGTGTAATAAATAATAAAAGGAAATATCGTTTCTTTATACGAGTATGTACTATAAAGGACTATATAATGTACGTCGGATATACTTTGTGGAGGGTACGAAACAAAAACAAGAAAAAGAAGACGAATGCACACATCAAGCGATCCTCGCCTTTTAAACAGAGACTCCCACCTGCCCGACGCTCGTTCCTCGTTTTTTTTTCGTTTATTTTATTTTATTTTTAAACAATATTAAATCCTGTCAGCGACTACAACAGAGAGAGAAAGACGGAGAAAGTAGTATGGATAGTGAAAGAGGAGAGGAAAAGCCGCAGACGACTATAATGGCGTGCAGGCGTTATTCAATCACATAATATGCGCTGCTGTTCTGTGTATACGTCATCGTTGCACCATACAATTTATTGCTCTCCGTGCCCATTTACATATGACGTAATAATCATTATCAGCTTAATACTGATGATAATGTGTACTTATGTACTGACGTACATTGACAAGTACGTACAGTACACGTAAAACATTAACAATTATATATGCAATACTAACCAAATAAACGAGTGCGGGAATGTGCCAAGTTGTATAGGCGTTCCAAAATTATATTAACCGAAAAATATGTAAATATATAATTCATTTTTAACCTCGTTGTTTATTATTTGTTATTTAAGCTAAACAGATGAATATTTATTTGTGTATCATTATGGGCAACCCAAATCAATAAATGTATGTATCTTTGTTTCATATTTTCAATTCCCATTATAAAATATAATTGTGTACCAAATTAATTTTTTTAAAAATAACCAAAATTGTCAACATTTCATGTAAAATATGCAAAAATATCAATTTTCGTATACATTTTCAATAATATTCAAGTTTCTGTTCCGATATATATCGATCAAAGATCACACACTGTGGAATTTTGGCACATTTCGCATCGATTTTGATAATTTTAATTTTACGAAAATCAAACTAATTTATTAATTTATTCAGTAAGACATTAGATCTATTAAAAATGTTGTTACACAATTTTTGATCTAATTAATCATTACCGTTCAAATTCCCAATTTATTAATATGGTCCACCCAAAGAATCACTTACTAAAAAATACAGACTTGAGGTTTACATTTTTATAAATATATATATATTTAGATAACTAACATTATTCATGTTGAATTGAAAATTTTAATTACTTAAGTATTAACCCGGTATTAACTTAATAAAATATTGTTTTTTATTAGGATTGGATTTTTACTTCTGATGAAATCCATTCCAATATCCAGTATCTAGATTTTTAATGCGTTAAAATAAAAAGTATAATTTTCACATCGATATATTTTGCTAGTAGAGCAAATATATATTATGTCAACTGTATAAAAAATGTATTATAGTTTAAAAATTTTTAATAAGGTTTATATATGTGTGCAATGTACATTTTGAAATATTATTATTATACATACATTTAAGTGGGGAATCGCTATATACTGCTATATGCACTTGTCAATCTTTAATCTGAAAATTTAACGAATATTCATAATTTTTATGGTGAAAATGTTTAAATTATATTATATTTACTTCTTAAATTATTTGACAGCACATCCATATGATATCTATTATAGGTATCTATTATATATATGTATACATCATATAACTGTATGAATTATAATGTACGATATATTATATTGTATAAGGTATTTATAATTATTTAGCTTAGTCCATACTCGATTGTTTAAAATAAAATATACAAAATGATTGCGTTATAAAAAAAGGTCAAACATTTTTCATATGAAAATCAAAATATGTAAAATAAATTATTTTGTACTGAATTGAAAGATCGTTGAATGTATAATACATTTCAGTGTTGTTCTTTTAACAATGGTTCTTTTACCAACTAATAAAATATGTAAATGTATTTAAAAATCAGTATAAATGATGATATTATGATAATTGCTTAATAATAATTATAAAATAACAATTGGAATTTGATTTATTTGAATTTTCAAGAGAATCGCAGTTACAATGAATTTAGTTCCAAAATTATTCACTATTTTTTTTCAAATAAATAATGTGTATTTAAATAGACTGTAATAAGAACCCTTTTCTATAATATATTGTATTATTTACGAGGGCACAATATTTTAAGCGGTGCATTATAGCTCTCTGTATATTATATACACAAGTGGCACCACGTTGCTGGGGCCCTTACATGTTGAGTAGACTGGATAAACGAAAATAATTTTTTAATATACCTTGGAATTTTTTTTTATTAACAGATTTGTTTTAAATATTGAATTGACGTTGTAAATATTTGTTTGATATTATAGTCCATCAATCGGTTTTCTCCAGTTGAATACTAGCATTGGATTTAGTTTTTTTCCGAAAAAAAAAACAAAACTACCGTTTCCGCCATGCTCAATATTGTTTCCAGTTATATATTTATATATTATAGTACACAATTATCTTCAAATGGTTTTAAACAAACCGTATGTTATTAAATTACTGGTTTCGTATATCTATACTTTATTGGTATATTTTTCTATCATACTGAAATTCCAGATTAAATTTAATGAAGGTATAATTAATGTACAAGTATATTGAATATTTATTTTCAAAATTACTTTTTTTTTTTTTTTTACAAAGTTTTCATAGTTTGTGATAGAAACTTGTACGTTTCGAGTATTTTATTATAAATTAAATATATTTAGGTTTAGTAAATGTTAGGTTAGGTTAAATATACGATTTCTGTTTGTACGTACAATTTTATTATAATACAGTGTTTCTATCGATTTTCCCGTTTGTGGATTAGGAGGGAGGGGGTAGGTTAGTTATACGCGATACGACTCAAAGTCTGAGAAAGTCTTGCTTAGATATACATTTCAATTTTGTCCTGTCGGTTATTGTTTACAGCGAGTACAAAAGTACAAAATCAAATTGAATTTATAATGAACTATACAATACGATTACTGAATTCGTTATATTAACTTATAATGGTTATAAAAGTGAAGAGAGCACCTACCTATTGCGCAGTTAGGCATTATGATGTTTTTCGCGAGATGATTACCGTTCTTTTATCCACTACTACCATCCATTACCTTTATACTTAACATTTAGTAGTTTCCAAAAATGACATCACTCAATTATACTTTTAAACGAAATAATATACAACCGAACAAAAAATAATAACCATGTTTTTTTGGTCTTTGGAATCGTTTAAAGCGAATAAAAAATAAAAATTCTATAATCATCGAAATTCATTCTCTCAGGCTTATACAAAGTTTTCGTTTTCGAAATGTTTGCCGTCGGACAAGAGAAATCCACTTATATATTATATAAAAAAATGTATGTAAATTTTATTCAACGCAGTGTCGTCGTCTGCCCGCAATTATTTCACCTATATAAATGTGTCAACGGTTTATTAAAAATATCATTTTTTACTTGAAATGCCAAAGCAACGAGTATCGATTTAATAACATTCGCGATGGACGCGGAGAAAGAGAGGATAAATACACGATTTTTATTTGTTCGCTATTTAGGCACCTACAAAATTACTGGATTCAAAATTATTTAAACGAAAATATTATAAAAAAAAAAAAAAGAAAAAAGTATTACCAAAAAAATGAAATCGAATTATTATAAGTATACCCACGTATAAGTATATACTATATGTGCGGTTAACGTTCTAATATGTTATTCATTTTCGTTGTAATATTATATATACATAAGTACCTACCTATATGTGAAATAGAAATATCATCATAATTTTTGTCTTGTTTATACAGTTGTGTGTTTTTGTATAACCAATTCGTAGGTACCTATATATGTACAGGTACTCATATACGAGTATGTTATTTCAATTTTTTGTTTTTTGAAAATTATATTAACCATATATAATTTACCATTTATACTGCATTTACATTTACCATTATATATTTATATTTTTTTTTTAAATTGTCATATATAATTAATTTCAAAAAATATTCAAATTTCAAGTAGGTATAGGTATGTGTTATACCTATCGTTTGCAGACGTTTGTAAAAAGTGTATAATATATAATAACATTTTGAAAATGAGTGTATATTTGTAAAAATATATATAGGTACTTACAAATTGTTTAAAATATCATGCGAACATAAAAAGAATATGAAGAAAAATGAATTCGATTTTACAAGTACAAATTATAGAAAATATTTCTATTTTTGTATTTTAGAGTTTGATGTGTAGGTTAGGTATAATATTTATGTAAAAACTTGTTCCCTAAAAAAAGAACATTTTTGTTTTTTTATCTATAAAAATAAAAACGGGTAAAAATTGTAAGAATGTGTTTTTTTCATATTTTATCCGGTCGTAAAAACATTTTATATTAATAGTAATTTAAGGTTATTTGCTCGAAATATTTCATAATAATAATATATTTGGAATATAAATGAAAAACATACATTTTATGACTTAAAAAAAAATCGTAATGGTTAAAATTTGTTTTCGTTTGCCACACTCATTTACGTATATTATGAAATTATTAACTAATGAGATGATGATTGTTTATGGAAACGCGACACGTTTTTTAGCCATTATTTTGTGGATGGCGAGTAATCGCCTGCGAATAGAATGCGCACGTATGACGTTATTCACATGCACCGATTATTAAAAAAAATATATCCTCTCTAATGCATAACTGACAACAATAAAACGTATATGAATATATATCAAACAATATTATGTTTAGGTACTTCTTAATAACGTTTCTTTGAAAAGAAACATTTCGTTTGTTTTTTTTAAATACACTTTTTAAATTTACAATATTGTAAAATACCTATCTAATCTATATTTTAATTTTTATTCAAATTCAATAGTTATAATTAAACTAATTTTTGAACTGTGTATATTTATTTTATTTTATATATATTTATATACAAAAAAATGTTGATATTTAAAGTAATGTTAAACATATTGATGGGAGATAATTCAACAAGTCACATCTATTACATATTATCTAATTGAATTTGCACATTTATCATTTCTGGCCTATCGAAGCATTCGGATAATATTATTATGTGATGAGAAAAATAACAATATGATAAAGTATAAAACTTCTATATTACCGATTATTCCATGTGCATATTCTGATTGTTTTCATTACATTGTAAACCATAAAATGATAACAGCTATAATTATCACATAAATCATGGAACAAGCGAGTCAAAAATTAAATTTTGTTTCTCAATTTTGTCGCCCGTTTTTCATTATCTGAGGATTATTGACTCAAAGTGTAGTTGAATTATCCATTTAGTTATAATGGGTCTATAGTTGTTCTGCCCGGGCATTTATCTCATATTTATATGATTGACTTTTGGCGGTGTCGGTCTTGTTAAATTCGACACTAAGCTTTTTTTAAATGTCGAGAGTTAATTTTCCAAATTTTAACGACATAATAATGTATTTTTTCATATATTAGGATATATATATTTTATGGGCATTAATAGGTCGTCAGGTCGACCGAATGGCTTAAAATATTGACTATTAATGTTTCGTCTATACATAAATGACCTCTATGTGTTATTATTAGAAAAAAATTAAAACTAATATATAATATTACATACATACATAGATGCGATTATATTTTACATGCAATATAAATTCTTCCTACTTTATGTAATTATTATTGGTAGGTATCTATGTAGGTATGTAAAACAACTTCGGACCTTCAAAAAAACCGTTAAGGACGCGATTTCGTTAGAATAATTTTCAAGGTCGTTTTAAAATATGTTGTAACATATAGGTATAAAGTTACTAGGAGACTATGCATAGATACTTCGAATGAAATGAATACGACAATTATTTAAATCGTTTGGTATAGTACGCCTACCTAATATATGTATTGGTTTGATTATAAAAATTATAAAAAAAAAAAACGTAATCTAGTCGGTACTTTAAAGAGGTTATTATTTTCGAGTAATTATCTAATATACATTTTGGGTATAAACTATTAAAGACATGGAAATCGGAAATGTAATCGTATGTCATATTTTCAATTTTTGTGGCATTATCTAGCGGGTTTTTTTTCCCGATACAAAATAACATGTATAATAATAATATGATATAACCCCGTTTTAACCTAATAATTATTATAGATATTGTACACGTTATGTCTTGCACTCGTATATACGGACGAACGCAAATATTGATGGACGTATGGACAATGCTTCATTAAACGTATTCTACTAATTACTATAAATTGTGCGTTTATACATATATATATATATAAGTACAGGTACCCAGTCGAGTTACGATAATGTTATTTTTTCATTTAGGTCTCGTTCGATTTGAAACGCGTATATAACGATTAAAAAACGTTTTTTTTTTTGCCGTTCTCGCTTACAGTTCTCTCTGCGCCTCCTGAACAAATATAATATAACATAATAATAATAATATAATATGAAGTATATTGTTGACGAAAACATATACATATATTATTATACTCTAAGTGCGTACTGGTATATAATATAATATATGAAAAACGTCACACTATTATTATACGTTAATTATTTTATTGTCACCGTCATTCGTTCACCGCATTGTCGAGCGTGCTCGTATAATAATTTATTATTATCATTTGTTATTTTCAAATCGATGCCGATTATCATTCGTGTATACCCGAATGGCGTATTCGTGGGCGAAAGGAAGCAGGAATACAAGATTTACCCAGAACAGAAAAAATAGAAAAAAAAGGATTTTACTTCATAAAATAATGTGTTTAATAACTTTGTATTACAAAATCGAATCGAATATATTCAATCCACATATATGGTTGTCGTAAAATCCACACACTTACACCTATTATCGAATAAAAAGGGTCATTTTGATTCTGATAACTGCAATTATATTTTTTACCCCAGGGTATTAAGAACTTCCTCTTGGAAATATATAATGAAAATACAACACTACCGTTAGCAGTAATAATAATAATAATAATAGGTTTTTGGCAAAAACAATTGGTTTTCGATTTTGTATTAAAATAGCGCAAAGTCGATATAATATTGCTCAAGGGAAACTCTCAAATATCTCGCTCAAAACACATGGTGATACCGCATATCACGGTGATATGGCTTTCGAGGTGATAGTGTAAAAATTACATTTTATCTATACACTGTGTATATTAGTAGTATATGCCATACTAGTTTCCTATTGACAAATTCAATCAACTATAATTTATAATATTTTATTACGAATAAAATTTTATATAGGTAGCACTTTTATTATCAATATAATGGATATAACACGTACATATCTCATATTTGGTCTGAACTCTGAATAAGATATATTGAAAAAATAAACATAATAATAATTATAATATTTAACATATTCAATTATATTGTAATTTCAAATAATTTAATTGGTTGAATGTTTGTTTACTTTGCTAAAAAAATAACTTAAATCGTACATTATATCCTTAAGCAATGATATAATATCCTTCCTCCCATCCTTATAGGTATCATAAACACGAGTTCACATCGTCGTTGTACGTTAATAATTCCGATTTGTACACACACCATTAGTGGTGTTCCGAGACAATATTATTGACAGCGCATGACTGAGTTTCGTAATCTTGTCGAACTGTGACAAGAATACGATATTATTGTATTATATTGTACGCACATATTATGAGATGACGACTTAGCCTACAATAACGTTTTATTGAAAACAATTTGTTGGTAGTCGGTAAAAAGTGAACCGCACTGGTAGTGAAAAAATATCAGCCAACTTCAACAAACTCGTTTTGGTCAATTTTCAACAAATTATGGCTTACAGTAAAAAAGAGTTTTAAATCTAATATATTTCTAAGTTGACTTTCATATATCTACCATATTATAACTATTTTTAAAAGAACGCTAAGCTAAAAATGAAATTCCGAATTTGTAGATGTTGTTTATGTAGGTGCCTTATAAAAAAAAATATCATTACATTTATTTTTTATATAGATGTATATAGTATGTAGTGTATACCATATGTGTATATAGTATATTTTAAATGTATAAAGATTATAAATTAAAAAAATATAAAAATTACATTTTGTTACTGGGAAATAAATAATTTGGTCAAGTTTTTAAATAACCGAATCATTTATGTCGGTATTCATTATTTTCGTTTTTTTTTTTTATAGTAGAATACAAAAGCAATTTTACGTCTTTAGTAAATATCTATCTAACATAATTGGAATCTAAACCTATATGAAAAAAATGCAAGTTTGGTAAATCAATAATTAATTTTCGAGGCTTTATTGTAGTTAAATATTTTATTTTATTTTTTTATTAAAAAATATTATTTAGATTCTTATAAATTTAGTTACAAGATATAAACCTATACCTACATACACATTCATTGTATTACATCCGGAATTAATTTCCTTGAACGATTTTTGACGTTTTCACAAAACTATCTGTAATAAAATTATAATATAACAATAATTGTAAAACTTTTGATTTTAAAAAAAATTCGACTACCAGAATGAAATTTGTCACGACCTCAAACGGGGTCATGATCTCAAGGTCAAGAAACGCTGATATATAACCAACAGTGGATTACGTCAATCAAAAACGTGTTGATTAACTCGGCGGTATTTTCGTTGATTTTTACCAGAGTTTTTTCTATTCAATGGGGTTATTTGTAGGTACGTAAAATGTGTGTTTGAAAATAATCCTTTAGAAAATCCAGAAAAATTAATTGCTCGAATATTGCGTTGAAAAAATGTGCTTGGAAATATAATATAAATTATAATACTGAACATAACATCTTTATTACTAATTATGTATCAGGATTATATAGGTATATGAATATTAAAAATACAATTATTATTTTTTGATATACTTATTAGAATAAAAAATTTAAGGAATTTAAAATATACGATATACCTGAGTATACCCGCCTTGTAATAAAACTATATAATATCTATAAGATTATAATGATTATTCCAGTGTCGTAATAAAGAAAGTACTTTTTAAATATTTTTTGGGTTTTTTAAATATATTTATTAAAATACCTATTGAAATACATTTTCTTCCTTATTAAATTTAAATATTTTTGTACGTATTCAGAATTCAGATATATTTTTATCCAAAACAATGATTTACAGAATATAAATATAAATATAAATTTTAAAACTATGTAATCAAACGATTAGTATATACGTAATTTAGTTATAACTTTACAAAAGTAATTTAACACAGAATTCCGGAATATTTATAGCCAGTTCTTAATAAATACAGGTGTGTGCCGACTTTTATAGTTCACTAAACTTATATTATTTATTACGTATCAATTATTTAAATATAAGTTTAATAGCTAGGTACTTGAAATTTGGAAAATATCGGTGTTTTATACTATTATAATACGTTATGAGTATCTTGGTTCAGTCATTTAATTTACTTACCTATACAAATATAATTGTTTTACAATATTATGATTTTTTTTTTTTACAAACAATAAACACTTTTAGTGTATAAGAGCATTGAAGAATACCAATCCCTTTTTTCTTAAAAATTTAAACTTATCGAATGATTATAAATATAAATCGATTACCGATAAATGTTAAAATATTTTATCGGTCTTTCGACAATTTTATATTTGAATACTTATTGGTTTTCTCCGTGTATTTAAATACCGAATTTCGATATTGCCTGGGTAAAAAATCCTATCGAAATGCAGTATCATTGACGACACTGGACTTATTTTATTGTTCGTTCTATCACAATTTTTCCTCCCCACGCTCAAACGCCTAAATATTTATTATTCCGAACTCCCGTAACAGAATAATGTCTAAATTGTCAGTGGATTATTTTCAAAGACTTTTTCTCCCAACACGTCTAATCTTTTCACAGACTTGGCGTGTGTGCCATAATCGAACACGGGCTTTCTAATTTATTTATTTTTCTATTTCCGCGCATATACTTGGTGATGCCAAGCAGGTACGCACAGGATTTTTTTGACGATGACGACCACCGTCCGGAACATAAATCAAAGCGTTACACGAGTGCTGTAAATCTTCGAACCCTCTTCGAAAACCTCTTATACTCGAAGCCCGAAGGTAGAAAAAAAGTTTTTTCACCCCTCCTAATAACGCTTCCCCACGAAACTTTTGGCTAATTGTCGTTGTGCGGTCCGTATCATGGGTCCTCGTCCACAAAAAGTTCAATAACCAAAAAAATATACTTACTGTAATATAGGAATGTCGTAGCTCGCTGGATGCACAACATAATATATTTATGTTTTTTTACGTTCCCAATCGAATGACTACTAATAATTATAATTTATAGTTACTAAAATATTATATTTCGAAATTCGTCTTATTTATAGTCCGAGTCTGGTCGAAATGTTTAGAATGTGTCGTGTTACAATGTTTGATAAGATTATCGAGTCTCTTGCATTATTATTTTTCGAACCATAACGAAAGAATAAAAATCGATTTTTCTCAAGTACATTTTTTAATTAATTTTTTTTTTTTTTTAGGTAGGATTTCTTTACGCTTAGGAAAACCGCTGGAAAAATCGAATAGGTAACTATTTATTTACAGTATCGATTACGCATGAAATTTTACTCTCAGGAAGCTTCGGAAAAAAAGAACATTTTTGTAAAATTAATAGGTACTATATTTTTCATATTGTTCAGAGTCAAAAATATTTTTTCAAGTACTCGATTGCGCCTATAAATTAAAACAAAATAATTTTACCAATTCGGTAACAACGTTTGATAATAATCATAAAGAGAATAATGTTCGGCGAAGGACAACGCGTTCGATTTTGCAATAGTTCGACCCATTCGACAGTATAAAAAAAAATACAAATGAATAAAACTTTTATCGTTTTTATATAAACAAAAAAATTAATTTAATTAGTACTGAATGATGGAAATTATTTCAATATTTTCATGTAGATTATTAATTTAGACTTTTCAGAAATTCGGCGGAAATGTTATTTTGAAAATTTTACAGATACCTATTATGGAAATTTGTTGTAAAACATTCTCGTTCAATACTTGTCAGTTGCTATTCGACTGTTGTGTTTTTATAATGATATTATTATTATAGTAACTTTTCTTTGTGACTGTGTTGTAGTATATATCAACTGTTGTATTATCTTAAATATGTTTTACATTTTTAATACAGAGTGTACACTATTGTAGTTACATTTACTTATCTTTTTGTAGAAAGTGGCATTTAATCTGTAATGATGTAAAGTAGGTACAGGGGAGAGGCGTAAATCATTGGTGTATAAAAAAATAAAGTTCTTTGACAAAACGCATAGTTTTATTATCATTTAAAACAAATTTATTTGATATTCATAATGTTCTACACGGTTATGACTAAATTAACATTGTTATTTGTTGTATTTTTTTTAAGTATTAAAAAAATATATTTATTTAAATATTTATAATGTAAAATAATAATCTATTACAAATTTATATTTTGTTATAATTTTTGATTCGAATAATTAAAGTACATTAAATCAAACTAAGAAATATGTATAACAATACAATTATTCACTAAAATCACTATAGTCTAATACATTTTTACAAATAGGTTTTCATATTTTACAAAAATGTAAAAACTCAAATTTAATAATGTGTTGAGTACCAGTATGAAGCTCTGACTAAGAACAAATATTTTCAAGTTTTAAATATCTCTAAATTATACGTGAATAATCGAACTCTTATTGAAATCGTGGAAAATCATTGAAAATATTGATGATTTTAATTATTCATTACTAGTAGGTATATACACTACTGTGTACATAATTTACATACAATTTGATGAAAAATAATATGATTTGTACCTACATATAATTATTTTTAAATAATATTTTGAAGTAATTAAATATGGATATTTGGGAATCACTATATTTATATGAGAGTAAAAATTCTAAAAGTTGAAAAAAGTATTTAAAAAGTATTGAAATATAATTTATTTTCATTTTATTTTTTCTACATTATTATTAATACTAAAATTTTATATTTTTATTTTATTAGTTTAATAATGATGATGTCAATTTCTTCTATTATTAATTGTAACAAATAAATTGAATGTAGAGAACTTTAAATTTTATTTTCCGAACATTTTATTTTTCGATTTGTGTTCTTATTATTGTATTTACTGACAGTTTGGTATATTAAACCCCAAAGATTATTGACCAGAAATTAGATATACCTTGAAAGTTATTTTATAGTTACAAAATATATATTAAAATCCTTGACCTTTCCAGATCCATGTCCCTACTAATATTGTAAATATCGATGATATATTACAAATACTCCGATAATTCCTGATACTATATTATCATATACGTAATGCCGATTCAATTTTTGAAATTTTGAAGCATGCGTACATTCTCTTACATATTTTTAATTCATTATATTTCATGTAAATATTACAAATAAAATTTTTGCATTGTACACACAGGCGATGTGAATAAAAATAATAGTATATATAATTCATTTGATCATTTGATTCACTCAAAAAAAAAAAATCTGTATTCATAATAGAATAATTGTTTTTAGAAAAATAATTCATAAATATGACAGGTGCAATATAATGCGTAAAATAGGAATATTATTATGTTTATAGGTATAATTTTTTCTGTGGGACTACGACCTCGATGATTTCAGTTTTGTATGAGTAAACGTAAATATAAAAAAAAATATCGAAAGACATGACGACGACGACGCGATAAAGCATTATCGCAGAGAACACATCGACGGGAGATGACATTAGCAATGTTGGTGCAAAAATCTTCCGTCCATTATAGCGTAAGTACAGTGTTTTTTTTTTTTTTTTTTTTATGTCTACGGTTATGGGTTATGATGTTAGACGTATTTTTATTTCTCTGCCATGACGCAGGCAGGGCTAAAGCTAACGAAACACATAAACAAACAGTTTACACGTCGTAAAGTCAAAGTAAAACGTCCGTTTTCCTATTAAGGTTTAGTCGTAATGTACACAAAGATGGAAATCGGTAGAAAAACTTTTCGACTTTCTCTATATAATATAATACACGATGTGCCCGTCAAGTGTATATTATATATTATGAAAAAAAACGTTACGTTATATATATAATAATATATACTTATAGTGTTCGACTTTTGAGGTTTTTGCACCGTATATGTGTTTTGTACGATTTTTGAATCGAAATGCAAAAATCAATCTCGAAAACATACCTACTAATAATTATAAATAGACTGCATAGGTACACTATACTGAATACTATCTTAATTGTCATATAATTATAGTGCAGGATAAGTCAAAATTAACATATTTGGCCTGGTATTTTTTAAATGTAGTTCAGTGTATTATCTTGCAACAATATTCAGATATATTATTTTGAAACTGTTTATAAAATAATATTTGTGTAATTTGATTTGTTGTAAAAAAAACTCGATCACACTATTACTTAATTTTATTACCCAAATTTTACAATTAATTGTAACAATATAATTTTAAAAACCGTTTCAACACTATACACTGAGTTACATTTTTGAAACTTTAGATCTAAAGTTTTGGGCAGTCACAATTTCTTATCAGTGTTCATTGTCCATTCTGATTTAATGTATTCTGTTATATAGATTTAGATTTTTAAAACAAACGGCAATACCAAGATTATCGTCAAAGTATATGTTGTTTAACATATAGGATATTTTGGAAAATCAGTATTTTTTGGGATGAAGGTAAACTATTGTTTTTGTATTTTGATTTTTTCCCTCTAAAAGAGAGGCATTTTCAGGTCAATGTACATTTGATTATAAACATACAAAATAGTTTCATTTGGAAATAATTGAAGAGCAATATTGTTATTATACCTAAGATAATCATCAATAATAATCTAGGTAAAAATAATGTCCAATAACAATAAATTATAATATTATGAAAACTGTATTTAGGTACGTACGACTTTCGTTTTTAGAGAGAAAAACACGGATTACTACTTTCTTTTTCATCTCGTTCGGGTTTAACGAAAAAAAAAACACGCGGATCTGACCATATTCTAAGTATTTTTAAACGATTGCCATTCGCAGATAACAGTTTGAAATTAAAAAATTAGGTAGATATCTGTATATTTTATCGACGAACCCAATAGCGTATATTCGTTATATGTATATATAGATAGGCAAAATGAACGTGTATTAAATACGCACGCGGAATACAAATTAAATACGAAAAATATTGAATAATTCAACTTTTACGCCTCTCATATTATCTACGTACGTTACACACGCGTGCGCATCCATCTACATATTATTGTAATGTACTGAAAACTAATGTGATGATGATCGATGAATAATTCAACCGAGTATATATGAATATAATTGCACCGTGTACACATTGTCATTGTGTACGTCTTATATTAATTTATATTCATTAACAAATCAGTAAATTCGGTTAATTTTCAATACCGTTCGGTAGATAATAATATGTGATAAGTATGGTAAGTATAGATACTGATGGCATAATTTCACCGGGACATGTCCAGTCGTACCAATATAAATAATATAATAATAATAATAATAATATCAATAATAGCTGTGTATTGTAATCAATGTACTTATCTACAGATCACAGACTGGGATAGTGTGGACTGGAAATGACGGATTAAAACGTGCGAACAAATTGTTACGGTAAATATCAAGATGGGGGGGAATCTATGCGACTAAAACGCTACCTGGTTTCTAGTTTTGACAACATATTCGTACGCAGATTACATGCTCCGTATGTGTGATATGGCATAATATGTTCACTAGGATCACACTCCTTCCGTGCTCAAATATTTTAGCAGCCCAAATAAAACTCCCACTCCCCCCTCTGCCACAACGCAAAAAAAAAAAAATGTTGTCAATACATTTTCAACTACTTTAATTCTTACATGTGTGATCACTTTATTATTATATTATTATACTTTTAACTATAGGTACATATTATGCTTTTACAGTATTATAAATTATAATCAATATATTGAAACATTTATAAAACACATTTTTTAAAAATTATTTTATCAATACTTTTTAATAATGTACTCTACTTTGAAATCAGTTGAGTTATATCTTCATTTTTTATATTGGCCAAAATGCCTTTTTCAATGTTCATTAATAAAAATGTTTTTAGTTTTTCTCGAGACAAGCAACTGCGCAATCTATTTAATATGTATTTTAATTTTGAAAATGAAATTTCACCACGAACTTGAGTGCACGATAATGTTAAAATGAATGTATAGGCTAGAAATAGATGCGAATATAACATAGAACGCAAATTATATTTTGTTAGAACTTTAAAACAACACGCAACACAATTTTTACAAACTGACTTAATTTTACAGTTTTTGACGGCACTGTGTTATTTGTACCTGAGTTGATATGTATTTACTTTTTATATAATTGTTGGTAATAATGAATACAAATACCTATACACATTTAACTACTGGCTCAATTAATTATTTTTAACATTAGTTTATGGATTATAATTTATACTATTTATTTTCGTTTTAGTTGTTAGTCAATTGTATTATATTATTGACACCGGTTCAAATCAATGATAATATTTAAAAAATCGCTTAATACCAGTTACCAGTTCTCAAAATTTTTTGGCTCTTTCTGGAGCCGGTTACCGCTATTTTCGGAAGTGGTTTTAAGCCCTGATATATTGTATACAGCAGTGTGACCGGGCAGAAAGAAAGGTTTATTTTCTATTTTGTCACGATAGTATAGGTATAAGAAAACTGGCATTTATTATTTTTTTTTTCGTAAAATTTAATTTAAAAATAATTTTGTTGCTGCAATGTGGTTCACGTCAAGAGAATCTATATACTATATCATACAGAATGTCTACCTACGTTATTTGAAAATCTTGTATAATTTAAAAATATTTGATAAATATGTTGTTATGATTATTGCAGTTGACTATAAAGTTTAAAAGTCCATTTCTATCACGTCATAATATAAATATATAGTCGTCGTTTATAATAAATTTTTGACGAAGTATCGTACACATATCCAGGGGTCAAACTCATTCGATAAACTTTAAGCAAATTTGTTGTAACTTGATCAAATTAACAAAGTTTCGACAAATATTTTGTTGGTTTTATGAGACGCAAACACATATACCTATAATATTTATGTTGATTAATTTTGATTAAATTATTTATTCTATTCGTTAACCGAGTCATATCGTAAAAGTCGGCTAATTCGGATGAGATAAATATCATCATGTGAAATGCACTCATTCTTTTGCAAAAATCGAGATCAAATTGACTGAATAAATGTTATGAAAATACTTCGCTTTCCAAATGGTCTAAAACGGAAAAGTTCCATTTAAAGTTTTCACCGCTATGCGAAACGCACATGAAATGCCTTTCAACAAGTTCACATCCGGTTAGGTCAAACTATCAACTGATAATAATTAATCACTCGTTAAATTATTGTAATCTTTGTTTATAATGTGGACACTATATTGAATAATATGATTTAGTAAAGTTTTATTTTTACCTACTATTTTCTAATAGTTAATTAATGTAATGAAATAAATAATGTAATGAAAAATTACAAAAATCAATAAATCTAGATAAATGTGATATTTTCGAAAAATAAAAATAAAGTTTTTCAGCTGTCGATAAACGACAATAAAATGATTTAAAGCTGAAAATAAAAATGATAATATGTACAGTATTATCTTATGGTATATTTCGTGCCACATACATACATATTTTTACCAGAATTTCAAACACCTAAACTTTATTAAACATTTTTAAATACTAATACTTGATATTTAATTTATAAATTCTATTAAAATTAATTCCTTAAAAAAAATATACTCTATTTGTTTTTGGTATAATCCATTGACAGAAACAAGGAACCCAGTGAACATAAATAATATTGTCAAACCTACTCGTTTAATATATTGCAATGATCATTAAACGCGTCAGATGAGTCCTTTGTGTTTGTGAGTGTAATAGTCTGCAGGTGGATGCTATAGGCAGATATTTTCGAAATTCCTTGGGAGAAGTTAAATTTTTCCCGCATTACTAAGAAAGAAAAGTTAAATGAATAATGTCGTTATCGTACGGTCTACAATTTAAATTATATTTAGTTTTTGAGTAAAGTAAAGAATATAATGCAGACTTTACAATGATGTGGTTTTTTAATGGATGTTTTCGGGTAAAAGGAGATTTTAGGTCTTTGTGATAAGAAATTTCATTTAGTCAGTAGTTTAAATTCTTGAAGAGGTAACTTTTTTGAATTTCCAAGCAGTTATGTAATACATAAGTAAAGGAACACTACAGAAAATAAAAAGAATATTCTAAAAATTCGCATGTTTGACGAAATAAATTTTTATAGTTCTGAAAATAATAAAGCTAGAAACTTGAAATTTTGTTAAAATAATTTGTTAGTTTGTTATAATATATTACTTTAACATGATAAAATTAAAAATTGTTGACTACTCAACTCGGTTATTTGTTAATTTTTGAAATTGCATGTTTCCCCTGTTTATTGTTTAATTTAATTAGCCGATTTCGGGTGTTAAAATTTGAAAATGTAACACTAGCTAATTGTATAGTACTTTAATGATGTGTCAAACTACAATCAATTGATGGAAATCTTTTGTGATTTCATTGTAAATATGTAGGAGTTGTGTTGTTATTTTTGAACGATTAATCTAATAATTCAAATTATGGCGTGCGAAAAAGAACCCGGCCACCGATGACGGTTTAAAATTCTATAAGTAAATTAATACTATGACATTATATTATAGAAGTAACATAAAAATGTTCGATACTTCAGAGTTTATACAAGACGATCTAAATAATCTTAATATGTGATGCAATGATAATGACATGATATTGAATATTGACAAATGTGCCACTATTTCATTTTCACTAAAAAAACACGTTACTTTTTAACTACTCATTAGAAAATTCGAATCTATCTCGTAAATATGTAATAAACGATCTAGGAATTATTTTTGACTCTAATCTCTCTTTTAAATAACATATTGACAGTATAAAAAATAAATGCTTTATGAAATTAGGTCTTTTAAAACGTATGTGCTCAGATTTTAATAAGAAATCTTTAAAAGTTTTATAAAATTCCCTAGTTCGATCCAATTTAGAATATGCTTCTTTAATTTGGTATTCATATAGTATTATTCAAAATTAAAGTTTATCATCTGTTCAAAATAACTTCTTGAGATTTTTATGCTATAAATGCCGTTATCAAAGACTTCCTCACTTTGGTTATGACCATATTAATATATTTTTTAGGATTACTTCATTAGAAAAAAGATTTCAATTACTTGACTTGATATTTTTATTTAAATTACTCAATAATTGATTGTCCCGAATTTATTGAACGTTTAAATTTTAAAATTAATACTTTCAATTTTAGAAATGAATTCTCATTTTAGTCATTTTACCCAATGTCCTCTTCTAGTACATTCATTAGGTACTCTCCTGCAAATAAACTTTTGTACATTGGTACATCTATGTGCAATATTGATTTATTTAATACATCACTTACTGAGTTATCTAGGTAATTCATTATTTACATAATTCACTCATATTGTAACTTCTATTTCGGTTTATTTTGATAATATGTAAACATAGAATATGTTATATTATTAAGCATATTTTATAATATAAAATAACTACCTATATACTTACTTTTGTTTAATTTATTTTTATTTTCTTATTTGTATTCATTTAAACTATTTTAAAACTGTTATTTAAAAATATAATAATTACCTATATCTTTTTTCTTCTTCTTCTCTTACCTTGTACTACTACTGTCACATTATTATATATATATTTATTGAAAAATTGGAATTTATTTCCGTAATAAAGATTATTATTATTATAACGGATAATTTATTCTCGCAGATTAGTCCACTTTTCGGTGAATATTGTTGTTGAATGGAATACAATGAGTGGTCGTGTATACGTATGTAGGTTTTCATAACTTTTTGGATTCTCACAAAATGTGACGACGCGTCTACACGATGATCATAAAAAAAAAAAAATAAAATAAAAATAAAAACTCTTTTGTCCTTGTACATAATGTTACGTTTATCGACCTCGGCATGATGCGTCGTGCAGCTCATGCGAGGGCGACCGTGGTGGCGGTATACGCGGTATAAGTGGTAGTGGCGGCCGGGCGGATAAAGGCAACGATGACGATTCTACGGCCACTGTCTGTTATGACACCTGGACCAGGTGACCCGGAGGTGGCATATGCCTAGCAGGGGACCTCCGCCGCCGCCGATGTACAAGAACCCGTTTACTCGTTTTTATACGGACAAGTCTCGACAACAATACCTCTTTCAACCGTCGTCGGTAAGTGTATATATATATATGTATAAAGAAAAAATAAAATAAAATTACAACCACGTATACACAATTATGTCTTCCACTCGATCGGTATAATATATTATTATTATTATTATTTATAATAGCCATCATCCCAGTCGTATAGGTACGCATTTATGACCAATTTAAATTATTCCACTGAAGAACCGCACTCGTTTTTCCACGACCGTTCGTTTGCCGCCGTAATATACGGTATCGCGCGGATAACCGATTTCCGACGAAAACTCATCGCTGAAAATGTACTTGCTTAAACAATCGAATCGAAAAACCGTCAAACAATAATAATTGAACGAACGCGGTAAATTCTGCGTAGTGCCGATTTTCGCGAGGTCGTAACAGAAAACCAAATTCAATTCGTTGCCGACAACTTCTAGACGTATGAAGAGACTTTAGCGTCAAGTCCCTCCGGAGTCTGGATCCCTTTGAGTTACGGGCTCGACATCACGAGTCATTAAAATATAAATTTCTCGAAAAGCCATGAACTTTTAATTGCACTGGAGTCGAACACATTATACAGGGTGTATCAAAAGTTTTCATCCGATTACGAACTGATATAGCTCAGCAATCGTTGATCGCAAGTTAACGACCCATATACACTAACGGAAAGATAAGATGGTCACGTTCATTTTTAGTTTATTTTTGTGTAATAGCAGTAACGGGCAACACTACACGCCTAAACATGTTACGAGCTTGGTTGTTCCCACAGTTACATACATATACCTAGCGATAATTTTGTTTTTCAACAAGATGGAGCACCACCGCATTGGAAGTTAGAATTTTGCCAGTATCTGAACGGCGAACTCCCTCGACGGTGGCTTGGGCATAAAGAAAACAATGATTTGGCGATTTATCTCTGGCCACCACTACGTTCCCCAGATCACACAGTGTATGATTTCTTTTTATGGGGCTAAGTAAAAGATAAAGTCTACGAACCGCCATTACCTACAGACTCGGAAGAGCTTAAAACCAGGATTACAGATTCTGTGAATGCCGTGACACGAGATATGATCAGCAACGTTCGGGAGGAATTTGAATACCGTATATAGACCCCGTATGTCGGGCGGCCTGTGGGGGTCATATTGAATTACATTTGTGAGTTGTAACAAAACTAAATAAAACTTGATTATTTTATGAATATATTTTACGTCGTGCCACCCTTATATCTTCATTTTTAAAACAGATATAAATTTTCGAAATCGGACGAAGACTTTTGAAACACCCTGCGCTGTACGGTCGACGTAAAACTACGTGATATACAGAAGGGAATCTTGATAAAAATTACATGGGTTCTTATGGCCATACTATACATTTATCAGGAGTACAAGAAATGTAATACCTATTTCCTTGTTTTTAAACATTTTTGGTCACACTGTCCCATAAACATAGTGAGTTTTCATATAATGATAATAATTTCTAGACATGTTTACATTAGAAATGCTGATATCCATAGACATTTTATATATCCATGTTGATATCACAATACCATGCTTCATTATCAGTATGACCAAATACCATAGAATAATGGGAATTTCATACACTGTTGAATTTAGAAATTTTTCAATAATATGTCTGCGAGATTCCCTCCTGTATATCCTGTGGCAATACTACGTGATATAAGTACCCACGGAGTTATCGACCGTATATTATTATCGACGGTGTTCAAATCAATCGTACGTCATAATAATAATATATGTAGTAACGGTTTTCGGATTCTCACAGATTCGTGAGAAATCAACGATTTTCCATGAATAAATCGAGTAATACGGTACGCATGTTAAACGACGTTTTGGTAGACTACCGCGTTTTCGACATTTCACGTTGCACTATACAGTGTGTCGTAGTAGTGCGCACTTTCGTGTACCTACAGAACGTGTCGGGTGTACTAATGCTGATGTATGCAAAGTAAATTTTTTAAACTTAGATATTGTTCGCCAACCCAAAATAAATAACCGACAGGTCGTATACTGTATATTATATATACATATAATATATACTGTATAATATACACAAATATATATATATATATATATATATATATGTATATATATGTGCGTATGGATACGTATAGGTATATACGCGTACGTACGTGTGTAATAACTCCTCTATACATCCGTTCCCTGGTGTAATAAAATAAAATACGATCTCGGCGGTTGAACGGATTCTGATGCAACTCGAGACTTTGTGTTGTGCGCGGACGTGCCGACGGGACGGGACGGGCCGGAGGCGTGCGCACGGTGTTTCCCCAGAGAATCCTTTTCCACTTGTACGTAATTTATGTCGTAACCGGGAGACAGGCCTCGTGTAGGTATATAGTTCGTACAAACTGCGGTATAATAGGTATATGTATAAGGTATACACGTACGCGCACTACCGGCAATTATATTTAACGTATGAAATATTCGTCGGTATACGATTTGACGGTGTGCGTACCGGAGTCGTCTAATTAATTTTGAAAAATCGTTTCGTTCGGGGGGTGGGGTAGAGAGACGGTAAACTTAAGGGACCCTCGCACACCAAAACGTGCCACTGACCGCGGTTGTCGTTAGTGCGAAATGAGACCATACACGATACCGGGCGGTGGAAAATTGTGAAAATTGAAAACGACACACTATGTACATATATATATCGTGAAAATCAAACATCGATATATCACACATACTCCGTTTGTGGAGGGGTTCGATTTCCATTTGCCCCTCGTCTACGCGAAATTCATCACTATGACGTAATTTTCGGAAGGTACCTACACTGTTCCACTAATCGAGAACATCATACTTTAATATATATATACCTATATAATCATTGACCGCATGACGGCGATGACATGATAACGATATCATCGCGCCCCCTTACGATTTCATCAAACTTTCTAAATACAACTCGATCGTAAAAAAAACGGATATATTTTACTATAGATCAAACTCGTCCGGAGAGATTATTATGCTCTATATAGGTTGACGGGAAGATCAAGAAGATTTTCAAGTTCCTACTCGGCAGGAATTAGTGGCTAAGCACACCCGGTTTTCTGCTGCTGAATTTTGGTATTATTTGAATTTTAAATGGAAGGAAGAATAACAAAATGTTATCATTTGGTTCAGTGTTTTAAATTTTCTCTAAAGGTTGTTGTTACTGATAAATCACGCGTAATTCGCAATTCTCAAAACCCCGGATTGTTTTATTTGTTGACGTTTATTTCAACTAAATGTCATAAATATGGATCGATCTTACTTTTTGATATTAGTTTTGTACGTCATGACAAAACATACTTTTGTTTGTTTGATTAATAATTTGAAGCAAATAAGCGCACAGAGGAAACGAATCCAGAAGATTACAACTTGAATTTTTATAAAATGCAATTTAATACGTCCATATTTTACTGCAAACCATCTATAAATATTACCATAATTAACAACATAATATAACATTATTTATGAATGGTCGATTAGAGAAATTTATACTCTTCATACCATGCATGTAATACGTTTCACTCACAACCTTTTGACTTCCACAATATCACAAAAAAAAAACATTCATTTTCATTCAGATTTTTATTCATAATACAGGCATACATCAAACAAAAATTAAAATAACCGCATATTATTTACAAATATGTAATATGTACCTAGATAAAAAATATATTTCTTAATTTGATTTGGTATGGATATTTGGATATTTCATCATTTCAGATAGCGTTGCGGTCCTAGACGTCATGCGTGACTTATACAATTAATAATGGTAAAGCTAATATAATAAGTGATGACAATAAAATACATCATGTATGATTAGTGTTAGGTACTGAGACCAGATGTATATCCGTTGAACGTCCCAAAATTATTAACTTTGTTATATAAAATATTAGGTTTACGTATATTATAATATTATAATATATTAACGTATCCTTAGATGAACATTATGTTCGGAATATTATAGTAAAAAATATGACTTTCGCCACCCTTGCGCATTCATACGACTTTTGGATATTTGACGTAAATGGCAGTGGTAGCGGAGGGATAAGTCTGTGCAAAAGGGGAGGAATCACCGAGTCGTGATGTTTTTCGACCCTCTTATGTACGGGGCATTATACTTTGCGGTATAAGAACTCCTATTACAGGTCAAATAGCAAACTTACTCGAATAAAAGTTAATATTGTAAATGTTATGGTCGGTTTGAGGTATATACGGTTATAGTGTCATTTCAAAGGTATTTATATTGTGTTAAGGAATTGATACAGATAGAACGTGTGGAATGTTTTGTATAGATTATACGGCCGTTTGTCATTTATGTAATAATTTATATCTTCAATGATATACTATACGATGTAATCCAATTTAAACGTTTGTCGTATACCTAATATACAATATCAATATTTATTTATTAGATTATAAACAGGCTTCAGCCCGACAGCAATATTAATTAAAATCAATAAAAGTATAAATAATGAAGTGATAAAAGAAAATAATAATTATTACTTAACAAAGCTAATATTAATAAAACAACAAACATTCGTAATAGAGAATTGGGAAATTTAAATACAGAAAGAGGGGTAGCGATAATCGTCAATAGTCATGCGATGCCTGCGCGTATACAGTAGCTCGTTTTATCCGTAATCGGTTGTATTATATCTGCATTACATCAATAAATAAACTGGATGGATTACGGGTTATACTCCGGAGAACTTTGAAAACAGCAATATCAGGATAGTTTTGGGGTATAATAAAGAAGGGATTGGGCGACGAGGAGATTTCGGTGGTCTCTGCTTTTTTGCTATGTAGGTATGCCGTTACTCGTTACATTACATATTTTGGTTAGAAGTATTGCTCCGAAAGTAATCTTTTAAAAACTATATCACGATTACAAATATAATATCGCGGTATATTACAATACAGTGCATTTTTTTAAGGTTTTAATTGTTTACCATTTAGCTTTTTAACTTTTACGTTATTGTAAAGTGTAAACACTAATCACTGCAAAACCACCCTGTTCAACGCTCCGTTCAAAAGCTAAACACTCGTGGTGGGATTTATCTCTTGTAAATACTGCTTGCGGTGTTGTGTTGCTATTTAGAAAGCGGGGTAAGTACGAAATTGTATTGTGGAACACGAAAGGGAAACGAGTTGGGCTCGGTAAACTTTAAATGAAGCCGTTTAAGAATTTATAAATAAAGGTGATACATTAAGTAAAATTATGGCGGACCCGAAGAGCTTGAAGTTTATGGTTAATTGCATTATATTGTTATTATTGTAGAATCGATATTTTGATTATATAGATGGTACTTTTCTTTTGTAACCGTTGTAAAAAAAATTATTGTAAAACGAACAAAACTTGTATGAATAATTAATTTCGATGTATTCGTGCACAGCGATTATATATGTGTATAATAATATACTTTGTACTTTGTTATATTTATTAATCAAAAAAATTAAGTATTAAAAATTAATAATTATTTACGTTGAGACATTTGTGGTTATTATTTGTTAAAATCGCGAATGAACCCAAAATTAAAAACCTTTTTTACTAATAATATTGACGTTTATTGTTTCGACTAAGTAATGTTTTCAACATACAATTTCAAGATTTTCATTAATAATAAACCGAACCGTAGATTACATATACTACGTATATATTTTCAACCTTTTTAGGCAGAGGGCCACTTACTTTTTCACAAATTTCTTGTGGGCTGCGCACATAATAAAATATATTTTATTAGATAAAAAATGCATTTAAAATTATTATACAGCTATTTCTTCAATGCTATTCAAATTTATATCAATACAAATTTAATAGTATCCATCATATTTGTATACTCTCGTCGAGAGACATCAAATAAAAAATAAACTTAGAAATATGTTCTTTAAGTGTAATATTTCAATATTATTTGTTAAATTCTCTACACGTCTAGTAATGATATCTCCCGTTAAACTCAATTTATAAAATAAAGATTTTTGTAATGGACATACAATTTCGGATTCTTTTTCCACTTATACTTATAAAATTCATCGTCTGCAAATGGCTTTGATTTAGCGGCGATCTTTTGTTATATAATATAACCAATTTTGACACCAAACTCTAATTCAGTCAGATTTTTTATTTAAAATTGCAACTGACCTTGGATATTTTTCAAGTGGAAATTGCTCTTGAATTACGTACAATTTTGCTGCATGTTTTGTTTCAGATTATAACAGCTTATATTACAGCAATAGATTCGTGACAAACTAAACATACAGCTTTTTGTTTGACTTTATAATAAATAAATAATTATCGGTCCATTTCTCAAATATAAACGTTCGACTTTCGTCAGAAATTTCACGTTTCTTATTCACTGTCATACTTACTGTAACATGGTATAAATGTTCATTAGGTGATCGAAAACCGTCTAACAGCTATCTATCATATAGCGCGATGAATGACCACATTTACACATTTATCTAATCGTTGTTATATACTCGTATATTTCGATTTTAGTTTTCACTACGGATGATAAGCTCGCCGCGGGGATAAGCTGACGGCCAATTTGAAAACTTTTATGTTCGTCGTTTTTTTTTTAAACGCACCTACGAAATATATAATATATATATTAACAATTAGTTATTAATGGAAAAATGTGTTTTATTTGAAAATGTTTATCGAAGGTCGCGTAAAAAAGCCACGGGACGAAGAAGACCCTCTGGACTATATATTATATAATATATATATATATATATATATATGTGTGTATGTGTTTAATGCACCGCGAAACATAATAATATAACGATAATATGGGTATTATATATTAGGTGAAGTGGTACGCGGAATCAATATTTTCGTAAAATCTTCGATAAAGAATTTCAACGAAACATAATATGGACGCTGTGGTACTGGTTATGAGGGGGATAGGGCGGGACGGTGAAAAAAAGGCTAAATAAATAAATAAATAAATAATAAAAAAAGGAACAGATGAATATTTTATTTATTGAAGTCAAACTCGAGTTTTGGACGGGCGAAGGATAGGATAGGATAGGATAGGATAGGACATATATATATATAAATGTATATATACGTATATGGAGCGAGTGGGACCGCGTAGGGTCGGCGCGCTCGGGGTAGAAAGAGCGCATACTGCGGCGTTCTTAGCCTTCTCCTCTCTGTCCTGCCGCCGCCGCCGCCGCCACTCACTTAGTTATCCTTCTCCGCTGTACATACAGTTCGCGTTATTCGTCGTCGCCGTCCTTTAGCGGTAAACCATATATATATACGATACGGCAACAACACGAAATGAAGGGACTTACGAAGGGTATACACGTATACGTATATATATATATATATATGTACGTGCATTTCAGGGTGGATAGAGTAAATGGTGGCGGGACGGGACGTGACGAGGGGCGAGAGTGTACCGTGAAAGAGAATCAATACCACCCCTCCGCCGCCACTGCCGCCACTGCCTCCACGCGCCAAAGCCACTACCTCCACTGTATGTACGCCCCGCGACCCGTGCGCCGCCCAGCGACCGAGCGTGCCTCGTGCTCGGAGAACAACTGTGGCGGCGCGTAACAAAACGTAGGGTTGCGCCGGAACTGTTTAACGCCGATTTCGGCAAAAACGTGACATCCTTCCATCCTGCCCGCCAACGACGCCGCCCGTCCGCCCGCCGATCGCGCCGCCAACTACTTCCGGGTGCGAAATTTTTTTTCCCCCTTTTTTTTTTCCTTTTTTTATAATACCCTATAGTCCTGTGCAGCACTCCTGCTCCCACCGTAATAATAATAATAATAATAATAATATATCCTTCGCGCTCTCGCGTCTCTTATCCCTCCCCACGTCGTCCGCGCGCACAGTGAACTCTGTTTATCTTTTGTCAAAACGAGTTTCTCCTCCGCGCGTATTCCGTTTTCTCCCGCTCTTTTTCAACCTCCCCTCTACTTTCGTAAAACTTTTCAACCTCCGCTCCGGCATACACATATAATAACGTTATATTCGATATGGTATGTTTCGTATTGTCGTTATTATATTAAATGAATGTGATGAATATATAATGCATTTACAAAATCCCTTAAAAACCGGTGAAATTGCATTTCAAATCTCAAAATATGCACTGAAATAGCGAAATCTTGAACATTGAAAACTTTTAAAAATTATTAAAATTAAGTATACAATTAATATTTAAATATTTTACGTTTAACTATTTACATACAAAAAAAAAAAAAAAATTATATGGGTATGTAGATATGTGTATACTCTGTTTATCTATAAAGAATGTACTCGCGCACAAATTTAAACGGACTTAACATCAGTAGCCTGTTTAAGGCCTGTCTTATGGAACATGTGTACCGCCTAAGATTTCAGTAAATTAGTGTTTATGTTTATTATTATTAATTTATCGATATTTTAGTAAAGTTATTGTGTCCGTGTCTATTGCATTGCATGGTCGGATAGCTGAAAACGAATTTTCGGGATTTCATCTATGATTTGGAGTTGAAGGTAAGGGTCGACTTGGTGGAACTTGAGTTGGATTAGTGTCTATAAGTCAAGCTGTTTAGCCGGGTGAATCCGTTTCTAGTCTTTTGTTACGTTTATAAGTCCTAAGTTTTGTAAGCGTAGATGTGTGAAAAGATAGTGCGATAGAACATCGTATGAGTTGAGCTTTATGATGGACTCATCAAAGTCTTAACATCAAGAGAGCGACGAAGGACGTACACCTGTAATTACCTGAATGGCAATGTTATGTACTGATTCAGTTTTCTTCCAGCATGTGTTTGATATTAAAGTCCCCTGTGCTGATGTATGTCAGGACAGTTGTGATGTACATTTTAATTATAGTCAACTTGAGTCTGACCGGGAGGATTATTGCGCTTAAGTATCGGATATAACGCTACTGTAATCCTTCGTGCCCTGGCGCACATTTCTTGATTCGAACTTTACTCCGAGGTATTTAACTGAACTATGAAATTTTATACTTTAGCTGAGTTTAATGATGTTTGCTTGTTTGTCTCCAAAGAGTATGGTGATGGTTTTATTTGTATTCATTGAAATTATCCAATTTTTTAATCAGATGTTAGTGGCATCCACTTGTTTTAGTAGTTGTTTTGCCGTATGGTGTTTGAACTATACCTAACGAAATATTCTGTGGTCGAACGTATTCCGTTAGGTTTAGTTACGACTCACGACCAATCTACATTTTTTCCTACGGAGTTTTATAAACTATATACCACTTAACTACTATAAAATTTGCATTTCGTATTGTGCGTTCTGAAATCTAAGATAATATTATGTTATGCTCTGTTCTTAGGTATATAATATGTTATTATAATTTGTAGTATTTTTTGAATTTGTACCACCAGATATTTCACCCACGAGCCTGTCTATCACCAATACAACGTCACTTATAATTACAAGGGACCGGTATGCCTAAAAGTGGATAGCTCAGTTAACGAGTAACTTCTTTAATCGTATCAAAATACGTGTACAATTATAATACGTCATCAATATGTAAGAATATTGTAGAATAATATAATATATTATATAATTATACGTAGTGTATCGTGTATCCAAAAAATCGTCAAAGAATAAATGACTTCTTACCAACTAGAAAGCATTTTGCATTTTCTGTCAGAAAAGTTCTTTATTCCAATATTTTTGCTCAACCCTTTCTACCCAAAAAAAGTTCTAAACAATATATGTATACATGTTAAATAATATACACAACCAAAATTCAAATTGAAAAAATATTGTACTGGAAATAAATAAAAAAAAGAGTGGAATGAAAGTGAAGAAATTAAAAGAACGAGAAACGACGAGGGGAGCCAATTATATATCAGCAGATTAAATCGGCTTTTGTCTCTGCCCCGCTGATTTGTAATGCGATTTGTCAGGTTCACCGTACCCGAAGTACATACTGCTCGTGACCGGCACACGTTGCACTATTTCAGTGCCTATATCATAATATACGAGTATATATACAGTGTATCTAACTATATAAAGCAATGCGAAATATTTCAAACAAATGACCTAGAATTCGATATAAATGTATTTGATTAATTAATCGATTGCGCCCCGAGTTAAAAATCTTTAGAAAAAATCTGATAAATAAAAATTGTGGAAGAAAAAATTAACCATTTATTCCAAGATGTCTGCAGTGATAATTACTCTTGTTCTCATGGTTTTGTTTCATACATAATGGTGACAAGCCATAGACAGTACTTTTTACTTTATACGGAAGTTTCTCTTTCACAATACATCCTTTGTGTTTAGGTATTACTTGTTATCTTAGTGTTTCAATTGGCAGGAGGAAAGAAATGTGCAGTCCATTTACTCAATAATACAGGATATATTATGTATTATGGAATTCGGCTTTATACAAAAATATTTTAAACTTAAACAGTTCTATTTAATGTTTTGTACGTATATTTTATAAAATAAAAGTTTTTTTGTAGCCTATAATTTTTTAAACCGGACATTTACTCAAGAATAGTTTTGGTCAGTTTAAAAAATTAGTTACTAAAAGAGTGAGTGTGAAATTTTCAATTTCTAATATAATTATAGTCATTACGTGTACATTTGCATAATTCGGAACAATTTTTAAACGTTTTCTAACAATATTTATTGGATACTTTAACAAAAGAAAGTACTATGATGTACTATTTTAATTATTATACTCAAATATAATTTTTACAAATATATTATTTTTTTATGGCTCTTCCACTGTAAATAACAAATATTTTGACGTAAGTACATGAGTATAATTATTAACGTTAGGTAATAATGTGGTATGTGAATATGTAAAGAGAAACCTTTCAAACTGTCATAGAAACAGATTATTCAAATCAAAATGATTGAATTCGTAATACAGTAATATTTCGTAAATTCATAAAACTACATAAGTTACAGTTTTATGAATTAAATTTAGTGTATCAGAATTTTTTTCACTCATATTCAGGAAAAATAGAATCCAATATTTTAAAACTTGTATTTTTTGTCGTGTCGAAAATAAATTCGTCTATACTAAATATTTTATATTTCTTTTACACACTTTTGAACACACTGTATATTAAATGATTGTATAAATGTTCACACCACACGTTGTTTACCATTGTTTAATGAACTTATCGTAATGGTTTTTTTTCCAAAAATGTAAACTATAATGGTGAAATTGCGAACATTAAATTCGAGCTAGATTAACTTACCTTTATATTATGTATACCTATATATGAGGTTGGACATACATGTATATTTGATATGTATAATCTTAAATCTTATATCTGCATGATACTTATTTTGAAATTATGTTGAATATTGTATACATTACTTTTCAAATATAAACAATAATTTTAATATTTGTTGTTGATATTGACGCCAATTCCCGATTTATCTATTTTCTAGATTTTCATGCTTGAATTTCATTAGGTTCATATTTTTAAGCACATCACGAAATAATCTAATACCTACCAATATTACAATATATTTTTCCGATTCATATTAATACATTTCGGTTTATAGTATAATTTTATAATTATATATCACATAAACTTGAGCTCTCGTGACTGAAATATTAGGTATAATTAAAAATTTTAGGTAGGTACCTATTATTATTATTTTATAATATTTAAAATATAAATTATTTTTATATAGGTAATGTATTGCATAAAATTGTAATAGAAAAATATTTAAAATTCATAAAATAAATGCGGCTTTTAGCCTCTAACGGCTTTTTATGTAATATACCTATTTTATGTGTATTTGAGAATTATTTAACATACCTAAAACATTTTTTTTTTTTATAAAATTTTTATAAGTAAATAACAACAATATTTATTATAAAATAATAATTATATTCTTGAGAGTATCTTGTATTTTTTATGTATCTTTAATACATATTGTATCTTGTATCTTGTATATCTTATTTACAAATGAAATGTATCAAGATATCAAAAATGAATGTATCAGTATACTTCTTTTTAGCATCTTGCCCAATCCTGTGTATACACATAAATTAAAGGGCTAATTATAGGTAAAAAAACCGAGTGAATAAATATTTTTTTTCTAAATAAAAATCAACCCGGGGTTTTGCTATCTTAAATATACATTTATTGCAACATTTTAATATACATTGATATTTAAATACTTAATAATAGAGGTTTAATGTGAAATATTTATTGTTTGAAAGCTAAATGTAGTATACAATTTCATTGAATATTTAAATATTAATGTTTAAAAATTAATGTTCAACTACCTTGTATTTTTTCCTGTTTAAAGGTTAAACGTTGTTATTGAAATATAACCTTTAAATACAATGTTTAATTCAATGGTATAATTTTATTCATATTCAGGTCCATTCAATATTTAATATTTAATAATTAAGTATTAAGTACTAAACATTGAACACATTTTAAAATAAATGAGTTATACAAAATAATAACTATTACCTAATAAATAATATTAAGTGTATTAAAATATGTACATAATAATTATCATGGCGCTTTGCCATTTACTATATAAAACATAAAATGTAAAATTGACCTATATGTCAATGTAAAGGTATGTATGATTTTATTATAATATAATAATTGTACACAAATACAAGTAACTAGATAGGTATGTATAAATTATAAAAAAAATAAAATAGGTATTATAAAAAAGTCTGTATTGACGGCAAGTTGGGCATGGAAGCACTTCGTTCGTTAGGGTAGGTTAATTATACGGCTTAATTATATTTATTTATATTCACCTTAGTGAGTTAAAACGGCTAGGGGTCTTAAGTAATATAGGGGTAGCCAAAACCACGTGGAGCTAGGTCCACTTTTTCTTAATTTGTAAATAATCCAAAATTTCCAGTCGGTTTTGGACTACTCAAAAAAATTTACTTTTAGCATGTTATATACCACAGTCTATAATACATTTCTCCGCTGATCCGAGCCCGTTCTGGCTGTTGTTAAATGTACAGCGGAATTAAAAAAATTCTGTAGTTATGCGAACGCGCCTGGGAATACAATTCCGATAAAGTTTTTATCATTGGAGAATGACCCAGTTGTTTAAATTTCAGTACGAAAATTGTCAAAGTAAATGATCTTCGGAGGTCCAAACCCCGTCGTCTGGATCGAAATATATTGCAAAACTATTCAAATCAAAAATCAACTCTCGGCAAGGTGGTAACTGCCGGTCCACTGTGCCTGCCAGAATTCAAACAGAAAATTTTTTTTAACGGAATTAAATGTCAATTTAACCCTGCGAGGCAATGTTGAATTTTACCTTGCCATGCAATGTCTTATCAAACCTTTCAATAATCGTTCAAATTATATTTACTGAAAAGTTGCTAAATGCTGAACTCAACTTTTAGAATATTGAACATTCTATTTTAAAGGTTTAATAAAGGATTACATTATATTTACTCAGGTGTACTCGTATATCATTTAAATTATAATCGAATAATAATAATTTAATTGTTTAAAACGATTAAAGTTGCTTAATCATATACTTAATATTACATTAATAATATAATTATTCCTTTAATTCTTCTATTGTATTACAAAATCGCGAAACAAACTGAGTTTAAAATAATCGTGTTTTCGATTTGGGACCGAGTAATAATTTGGTTTTGAATATTCTGAACCCAATTTACGAATATAGTTTTATATAGGTTAGGTGCTCGATATTAAAGTTTACACGAGAATCGAGATGATGATGGCATAGGTATATATATATATATATATATATACCCAAGCCTTTTGAACCGTACCCAAGTTTTCACTTTGATGTACAGTTCAACCATAATATTAGTTGTTCAACTTTTATAATTATGTGAGTTACAATAATTAAAAACAAATTAGCGTGAATAAAAACCCATTTTGTTAAAAAAAAGTTTTATATACCTACCTAATACTCGAATACAACTGATTTTGTGTTTCGAAATAAATTCGAAGTTTTATCCACTGATCATTGCAGCTGTGTATACTCATGCATTTTATAAACAAGCCTTAAAATTAATAAAATAAAAATAAAAACAGATTTTGAGCATTAGTTTTAAAATGTTTCCAAGTATTGGTTTTCGGGAAATTACGGGTTCGTTTTCTATTTGGATTATCAGTTTTCGTGTATTTTTGGGGTGGTTTTGATATTCAAATATATTGTTTAAGTTTTCGATAATTAATAGAAAGATTTTGACTTTTGATATTATAGTTAAGACCAATTTCGAAACGGATTTTATAACCGGCTGAGGTAAAATATATACAGGTATGATAAAGTATTAAAAATATTTTTTGTTGTTATATAAAATATAGGTAGTAAATATAAATATAAACACGTTATAATATTAACAATTTATGTGTGTACAATTTTTAATATATTATCGGCAATAAAAATGGCTATACAAGGATTATAGTGTGATCAATATAGAAATAAATGTAGTGGTGTGTTAATGGATATACTAGATTCTGTCTTCCTATATAAAAAATTATTTGAATAAAAATAAAGTTATACTTTAGTTCCACGAAACGTGTTTAAATTAAATGATATCGAATTCAATATTTGAATCCACAAAATTATCATTAAATTCGAGAACTATTATTGTCAAAGAAAAAAGTTTTTTTTGAATCTTGTTGTAATTTTTTTTTAAAGTTTAATGTGGACCTTTTCCCTTTAAAAAAAATTATAGATGAGTTTTTGTTTAGGCGCGGAAGCGATTTACGTTGTACTATATTTTCCTATGTAATATTATATTTATCAATATTTTTATATTAGGATATAATTATGTATAATCTTTATTAATTATGCGAGTAATACTGTTATTAATTAATGAACTGACGAAGCCCAAATATTAGATAAATTTTCGCACGATACACCGTGAACATAAAGTTGTCGAAATGTCTCGAATATTGAATGAATATTTGAACAGCTGTTGAATATTCTTCGAATCGTTAAATTTCGGGAGGTCATGAACTCAAAAATCGATTTTCGACATAATATACCCACGAAAAATTACACATTATATTTTAATATGTGATCCATGACGATAAATACAAATAAAATCCCGCTACATTATTCCAATATTTTCATATAGGTAGTTAATTTTTTTATTAATCTTAAATTTAAATTTCATAAAAATATTGTTATATAGGAGAATGCATTAATGAATTTCGAAACCAACGTTACGGATTCGAATTATTTTTTATAATATTACTACAGTAATGTCTATGAAACCAAGACCCAAAAAGTGGAGGTAAAAAATCATGAAAATGTTAGGATAAAAGTTGAACAGGAGTAAAAAACGAATGGAAAAATATTTTACATGAACGTAAACAAATTGGGACAAGAATTCAGGAACAATCGGTTCGAGGATATCGTTTTTTGAATAGTATCTAATAAATAGGCAAGTATAAAATTTTCAATAACACTTCAACGTTGTTCAGAAATCTGACGTACTGAGTATAATTTTAAAATAAAACCACGGCTTTATACCTACCAAAATTGTCTAGGGAAATAACAGATCTTATTATCTTATATATCTTATATCGATGATTATTCTCAATCTGTTCCTAATATTGTCGATTTTTCTAGTGACATTTTCTTACCAAAACGTTCCCAACTCCGATCATTCCGCCGGAATCATCGGTAGTCCCCGAAAAATAAATATTCCAAAAATGTTTTTCCCGGAAATGAGAAATCGAGGAAAATTTCACGATGCAACAATTTTATATTGATACTATTTTGGCTCTGATACAATGATATTACTATTCGAATGGTTTACGTAACCTACGTTTTCCGGTATGATGAAACTGTTTGAATATAATATTAATCGACTATATTTATGGTGTATTACTACATAACTACATATTATTATACAAGTCACTTTAATTTGGTTACTTTGAATATCTGTGTGTGTAAAATTATATTGACAGACGCTGCGCGATTAAGAAGAGGGGAATGATCTTATTATTCTGATTTTAAACCGTTACCTATTATATTTTAAGATTCGGTTAGTTGTTTATTTTCTATCGGTCGTACACACTGTAAGGTATATGTATAAAGAGCGAGTAAATAAATCGGACGTCTGGCGCAGGCAGAAACGACGGACGAATAAAATTAAATTGGTTTGAAAACGATTTGTTCTTAAAGGTTCGGGGCATTTTTTTTCACGCAGATATATTGTAGGTTAGGTGGTTGGTATGCACGGGAATAAATCGACTTTAAACCCATATCGTTATGCAGGGTTGTCCGAAATCGTAAAACGGGTACTCAAATATACAGTATATATATATATATATATATATTGACAGCCATCAAGACCCTTCGGTCTTATAATAATATTACGTGGTATTATGGCAAAAATAAGTTCATATTATAGTCCGTTTCGGTACTATGTCGTCGAAAACACAGTAGTTGCTACTACTACAATAGTCGTACGGCAATTTAGAATCAATATGGATAATCATCCAAAGATTTTTTTTTCATTAACGCAACTAGACATTTTCTAATATAAAAAATATAAAAAATGTTTGTTCACGAGTGCAAGTGGAAATTGATCTTATTGTCCTTTATCAGTCGTCGGATGCAAGATAATGTAGTACCGTTATTATTCTAAATTTAAAAACAAAGGTAATTCGTTGAGCTCAGAATCTAAAACTGTGTTGTATGTCTTTGAAGTTTTGAAGTATATATTTAATCAAGAAGTACTTCTTTGAAAATTACATTAACTTCGTATTATAGTTGATCCGTGCAGGCTTGATGGAAAAAGTCAAATTTCGTGAATAATCTTTTATCCGCTCAAGTGCAGACGTATAGAACGTAATAACAGCTGAGAAAGTGTGACTAATATCATCTATAACTTTTATCAGTTTAAAAAAAATGAAGGGAAAATTTGAGTCTATGGAAACCTTAAGAGTAAAATATTGTTGTATTGTATCATTAGATAGGTATATACCTTCTATAACTCGATAAAAATGTTTTATTAATATCCTACTAACGTATACAATTCAACAAAATGCTTCAAGTTGTTTTGCATTAAATTTTGAACTATGGAAATAATATTTTAGTTAATTACTTGTTCTATAGTTGGAAATTGAATAAAGAAATAGAATAAACACAGAAACTCGAACAACTAATTTTCTGGATATATTGTTCGAGTATTCATCCTGTATTTTTCAATCGTGGTCTGAAACACTAAAAATGTCAATAATTCGTAGTGTATAATTTCTAAACCTTTAAACCTGTCACGGGTAAGTTATTTATTTACACGAGCTTAATAAAAAATAATTGTATTTTTTACGAAAACTTAAAATCGGGCAGACGGGACGGGGGAGCGTGTGTCCGAACTCGGGAAATTCATTCTTTCTGATCACTACGGTCTCGAATGAAATAACACATACTTTCTATGTAAATTCGATCTACGACCGACTGAAATTCGATGACGTTTTCTCTGGTAATTCGCAATAGACTAGAAATATGTATGCCGATAAGTTATCTGAATTCAATTTATGTTTATTTATTATATTGATAAGAATCGATCGGATTTCAACTGTTTGTTAATGACCGCGCGTACGAGTAATATACCTCTCACACTATATTAAATACAATATAATATGTGAACGTGCGGGCACGGAAAATTTTCTCTCGAAACGCTTTTCGAGTAGGTATATATAAATATATATAAAAAAAAAAAAGACATATATATAAAAATATCAGCTTTAGCTCGTCTGTACCATTATATTATACGGTTTGTCGAACGATTTATCATGCAGACGGCGTAGTCTTGTTTGGAATTATCGATCAGCTCTCCGGCGGCGGCGATATGGCGAACTTTTTTAACCACCACCAAGTTCATGGAGAAGACGAGATCCGCGAGCCGTTTCGCACTATAACTTTTACACGAAACTGCCCGAGAATTTCTGTTATCACACGTCATAATCGTGTGGGTTTCGAAGGCGATGATTTTTTTTCTTCCTTTGTTCCAGTGGCGATTTGCGGAGAAACTGTCTCCTTTCCACTTATGTATACACGCAAACTGAATGTTAAAACTTCGTCGCACGTGCACGTATGTTGGTTATTCCCGTATTTCCTGATGACCACCTATGTGTTGATCATGTTCGTTATACGTTTTGGTGTCTTTGGAACAAAATGTTTGAAAATTAACTTTGGTGGAAAAAAATGTTTTACAATAGCGTACACAATATAAAAAAAAAAAATACAAAATAATAATACATTCAGGTACATTTAACTGCGTTCGATGATGAAAATCGGTGGCGTACTTTAGGATTGGGCATTATGGCGTTTTTACGACAACAATAAAACAAATAATCAAAATTTTAGATTTTCATAAATTAAATTAAATTGCATAATATTTACTGTACAATATTTATTTCATATTTTATTCATTGTATCAATATACAATTTTCAAAACATCCAAGCGAAATTTTGTAAACGTGAAACTAGCTTTATTTATGAACACAATAATAATTCTAGCTAGTATGTACTCGTACTATATGTGTATTGTGTATACATGTATATTCTGAAAATAATAAAATATTAATTGTTATTTATGATTAACACACCTATAAGATATAGCCTATAAAACTTTATCAAAAAAAAAAAACCATACAAAAAATCTATAAATGATTATATAAAAACTCACCGGTAATCTACGATGTATATTTGTGATTTAAAAATTTATACAACAGTTTTTTTTTTTTGTAAAATATGTGTAAATAATTTAATTTTAATTATATAAATAATACCTTTTTAATTTTTTCCTTCATTTTTAAAATTATTTTTATTCCACTTCCCCTCCCTCTTTTAAACGACCTTCAGATCCGTTTCTGGTTGTTTTATATATTGTTTTTATTAAAATCTTCCAATTCTACAAAATTCAACAGTCATACAATTATATTATAATACTGTATACCTACATAATATTTTTATTTTTTTATTCGAAAATATTAAACAAACACGTACCTATATTATGAAATAAAAAGTGAAAAATTAATTAACATAATTTTCATTTAATGTGTGTATTAATTTTATGTAATATGTTTTGCATACTATGTATACAATTACAATGCGAATACATATTATAGTTACTGCTCTATAAATATATTATATTTATATTAATATACACAGTGCCGGATCAACAGCATTTGTCACCCGGGGTGAAAATAATTGTAGCCCTTTTTTTTTATAAGCAAAAAAAAAAGGTCATTTGTCAATTTCTACCAAAATTTCTATTAAAAATTAAAGATAAATGGGACCCCAATCCTAAAAGCCGTACAAAAAGCTTAAATATTTTTTCATTTTGCGCCCTACCGTAATAGCATCCGGGGCAAATGCCCCGTTTTACCCTTCCCCCTCACTAGATCCGGCACTGTATATACATATTGGGTATAGAAGTTTTAGTGCATATTTTTAATGAAATGTTTGAATTTTTTTTCATAGAATTTAATCATATTTTTTTGGGACATTTTTCTTATTTTTCAACGATTCTATTCTATTAAATATTATACCTACGATTTTACGATTTTATTGGCATTCACGCGTTTATATATTATGTAGATCACTTATGGCCTAATTATATATAGATGTATGGTCTGAGATGGTTCTTCTTCTTTTGTAGTCAACCTTATAGTTGGTTTTGCAGTTGGTCATGTACTCTCCACTCTTCCTTGTTCTCTGCTAGCTTCTTCAGTTCAGTGTAGCTTGATAGTCCAGCGCCGGAAATCATTTGTTTGACAAATTATGTTCTTGGTCGTCCTCGGTCCTTCTTTCCTTCAATTTTCCCTTCAATTACTCTATAAATTAGTTCATTTTCTTGCCTCAATATGTGTCCGATCATGTTTCATCGTCTTGCTCTAATGGTTTAAGTATCCCTCTGTGTTCACTAATTTCACTGAGTATGTTTTTGTTGGTATGGTGTTCTATCCAACTCACTTGCAGCATCCTTCTCCAGCACTACATTTCAAAATATTTTGCTCTGCCTTATTTAATATCCAAGTTTCGCAACCATACAGCGCCACACTCCATACATATACTTTTATGAAGCGTTTCCTCACTAAATACTCATGTAATTGGAGCATATCAATTTTTTCTTGTTCATGAATGCCAACTTCGCCTGTGCAATTCTGGATCTTATTTCCATGACGCATCTGCCGTCTTAGTTGATTATATTGCCTAAGTATTTGAAGTTTTCCACTTATTCAAGCAAGTGATTCCCTGTTTGGATGTTGATTGCACGAAATTGATTTAATTTTTGGTACATCATAACTTTTGATTTTTACCAGTTGATAATCAAATGATATTTTTGAAAGCATCTCGTCATTTCCCCCAGTGCTTTTTCCAAATTATACTTATTATTGGCTAAGAGTGCAATATCGTCAGCGAATCTTAAGAAGAATATTAGTTCTCTGCCCCCACTTTTATGTCTATTTTATTTCTAATAAGTGTTTCTCTAATTTCCTTAATAGGCTGCTCGGCATAAATATTAAATAGAATCGGTGAGAGTGGACATCCTTGTCTTATATTCTTTCTAATTATTACTGTCTCTGATTTCTCTGTTTCTTTTATTATAGCTAATTGATCTCTGTATAAATTATGTATTATCTTCTTATCTCTGTAGTCAGATCGTATTTCTTTTAAAGTCTGGAAAAGTTCTTTCCACGGCACGTTGTCGAAATAAGTCTTTTCCAAATCTATAAACACGATACACGTATCTTTACTAAATTCTATTCGTTTTTCTACCAATATTCTTAAGCCTAAGAATGCCTCTATAGTACCTTTGTCTCTTCTAAAACCGAATCGATCGTTGCTTAGATGGTTATAGTGTATAGTTGATATTATGTTCATCATACGACTATATAGAGGTATATTGAACACACTTATATTGTGTTTTTTTTTTACGTGCCGGGAAACTATTGACCCATTCAACGATTGTTTACTGTTAAACAATCATCAACAATGTTAATAAATAATATCCATACATGCATTAAGTTGTATTATATAGGTATAGTATATATATGGATACTCACGAAACAATACAGAGACCTACGAGTGGTCTTGTTATTGAGTGTTAATTGTAACTGCCGCAGTACAAATAATACACCGCGTCTGTCGACAACAACGCATTATTACATGTGCCGGACCCTTTTTTTTTTCTTTTTAATTTTTCACCATCGGAAAATAACTTTTCGAACACGAAATCGTTGTGACGAGATCATTAACAGGATAAACAAATCTTTAAACTTCACCGCCATTCATATATACACAATATATTATTATAGTAGGTATTATATAACGTATATATATATATTATTGTATTTGCTTTCAATTCTGCAGTTCCCACGTTATTTTTTTTCGATGTTACCACATTATATAATATATACGGTCTATAATATACATATGTACGATACGGTCATAATAGAACTAACCGAAATCGAGGGTTAAATTCGTAACGAGCATCCGACGCGACCTTTTGTGTACGAAAACGGCGGCCGTTTTCAATAAAGTATATACCTAGCTAATCATAATAATCTTCACAGCTGACGAAAGCTAAAAAATATACAAAAACAAACAAGCGCTTTGTACTAAATTTTCGTGTCGTACATTACACTTTTCGTCATCGAAAATAAACTAAAACAGTAAATTAACAAAAAATAATATTTATTATTACAATACATATTTATATTGTAATATAATAAATGATAAAAATAAAATGTACTTATAAGACGAACAAAAAAATTAAGTACATATTATGTATTTTAGTTACAAATTTAAATTTCAAGTTACAGTAAAAAAAATAAAAAATAAATTCAACATTCAATAGCTTTTTATAATAGTATTAACTACACACTATTAAACAATATAATAATGATATATCTACGTTAACCGTTAGGTTATGTTTTAGTAACTGTGTTCCTTCCTAGCTTTGATTTTAAAGTAAGCATATCGGTGACACTATTATGTTGTTAAATTGAACTGAAAATCGTGGGAAAACATTATTTTATTAAACAAGTCATACCAATTCACTGAGTAACTATATATAAACAACATATACTATTTAAGTACGATATACCTGTAGGTAGGTATATATAACAAGGCAGTATGGCGTGGTGACAGGATTATTGGATAAGGGTGAACATATTTTTTTTTTTTTAGTGTCTTCCTCATCTACCCTCAGACCATAATGCAAATATTTACGTTTGTGTATCTTTTTTTTTTTTTATGTACCAAACTAATATAGAATATTAAGTTTTAATACAATAAAGTTTCTATACATTCGTATGAATATACATAAGACACGAAAAAGAAGGTACTTTGTAGGTGAATTTTGACCGAAATTTTACTGTCACTATATTATAATAACTACATAATAGCTACCTTTATGGTATTTATATGGTTATTGGTTACATACCTATTATTTTTCCACAACAGTCCTAAAATAATTCCTTTCACCAAACCGTTCTGTGGTATCTCACTAAATGTGAGAAAATCGTTCGTGTGGTTGTATATATAAAAAAAAAATAAAAAAAAAAACGTTCTAACTGTTGCGCGTTAACTTTTTTAAGTATATAAATAAGGGCGGTCGAGGTGTTGTGTGTATATACTGTATATATATATGTATATAAACGATTTGTGCGAAACCTTTACTAAGTAATGTGTCTATGAAATAAAAAAAAATAAATAAAAAATAAAAAGGGTTACCAAAGTATAGCAGTAGCAATACTAATATAAAAACGGGAGCTGAAAACCCCAAAATGGCACTTCATCTTGTCGTCGTTCGCGAGTCGCAACGAGTCGTATACAGGGGAAAAATGAAGCGCAATAGGGTGAAAGTGTAATCTGCTGTACAATAAACTATGTACGTATATACGGACCCCTTATTCCTTATAGTCCTTGGTCCTTACCTCCCAAATCACACCCATCCCTGACGTAAAAAGGGAATAAAAATCTGGCCGAGGCAACACAGTATATAATATACAATATAGGCGATGTGGGAAGGAGGGGCTGGTTTACTCGCCTCTTTGCACATTGTAATGTCATTATACTTTTTGCCGTTCGCCCTTTTGTTAGCACATAGATCCGTTTTGTATACACCGGACAAATGTGTTATCATATTAATTATTACAATAATAATCCTTTTCCTGCGGCACGTGGTATACCTTCACGATTTTTGCAGGCGATCAACAGCATGATGGCTGTAAACGTGTCGTCTGACATTTGAGTTCAAATTCGGGAAAATTCATTTAACATCGGCATATAAATAATAATTGTCGGACTACGCTTTTTTCAACCCCTATTTATTACAATATTGCACCGGTGAAACTCTATTCAGTGAGATAGATCTAACATGGTTAGGGGTGATTTTTGATGTAAAAGTTATTCGTTTAAATCGTGATAATAAACAATGACAAATTCATACGGCATAAATATAGATATCCCGAGATTGATTGTGAATCTACGACAGTAGAGGCATTATTTTTAGTAACTATTAAAAATTATAATGAAAGTTTAAAAAACAAGAATGGCCAGAACCACTTTTAGGGGGGGGGGGAGACGAGCCGGGCCAAAAAAATAAATAAATAAATAAAATAAATATAGGAAAACCGATGAATTTTTTTCCATATTAGAAATAACTAAGAAGTTATTTAGACATATAGTAGGCTAACCGTTCAATAATAATAAAAAAATATAATCGTAATTTTTATCGTTATCTTGTCGTTGTAACAGTATATACGATTGTTGATGAAGAGGGTATGACCACGTACAAATCATTATACCGTTTTTCTAATTATTGCATTATAGGTATGCATGTTTATATACTTTATATTATATAGGTATATAATGTTATCATCACTGGCGACCGATATTACATATAAAAATACTTTAATCGCGGCAGAAATTCGTTGTTTGTTAGTATTTTACCGTTTTCAGTTCTTACCTTACGAAGTTGGACGTTGACATTTATTTTATTTTATAAAAATAAGAAGCCGATAACGCGATAAATATCGGAAATTTAAAATTCATAGTGAAAAACGCGAACTTAAGGCCACCCAAGATATTTTTATAAATTGTATAATATTTTTTCTGTCATGATGTTTTTTTTATGATTTTTAAAAACAAGGGAAATCTTGATAAGTATTTTTTAAATGTTTTATTATATACAATGAAAAGTTTGAAATTTAATTTCAATATTTAAAACTGCTTACCTGTAAGTTTATTCATTATTAAGAGAGATCCGATTTAAATGTAAATGCATAATATTATGCTTATTAGAATATGATATTTTACACTTGATGCAATGTACATGATTTAAATTATTTCTGTTAAAATAACACTAGTTTTATTAAAAAGTAGTGGATGTTTTAGCGATACAAACAACCAAGAAAAAGGACTCGTAAATTATTTTCTCCTGGGCATTGCAAATCCTAAGGACGACCCTGAGGGTGGCAAAGCAGTTACAAAGTTTAACCAAAATGTCGTGATGTATAACATTTTAAACTACGGGAAAATAATATTGTTTAAAAACTTTTTGACCATTGTAGAATATTCGTTGGCCATTTCCGGAGTAGCGAATTCACCGTGGCATAAAGAATATTATTATCTATTTATAAAAACGCGTTGCGGTCTGATGAAATCAATTACTAAAATATCTAGTCTCATTTTTAATTTCCTAAATGTGGTCACACTAGTTAGTAGGTACTTAGAAAATTTACGAGATAAAATATTTTTTTAGAACCTAATATATGACTAATATAATACATAATACGTAAATATAATATTATCCATAATATATTATAATGATGATTAAAAAATAAAAAATAAATAAACAGTTTGTCAAATAATTATAACAATAATACTAAATAGTTTATGTTTGCCCACTATCATCTATATATTATACGAATGGACTCAACCAATTTTTTTTTATTTATTAATTAGTTAAATAAATTCACTTTTTAGTTTATCTATATTTAATTTATATTATTATTTAAAATTTTCAATGAAACCATATTTAAAATTCATTTTTAATAATACAAACATGCGTAGTTATTATGATAAAAACGCCGATTTTATTTCCGACTATTTGTATTTTCAAATTATTTTATAAACACATTATGCAATAAAAACGTTAAAATTGTATGGTAATTATAAAAATATAAATTTGTTTTCACGATGATTAAATAAGTGAATTAAATAAATGTAATAATATGTCAACAAATTGTTTTATTTTCAATAAAAAAAAAAAAAAATGATTGTCGAGCAACAGGGCAATTTAATTGCATAATAATACGTTCAAATGTAGATTTGCGTTCAGATCGGATAATTAGGTACAAAATCACTGAAATAATTAAATTACAAATGATTAAATAATGATATCTTATAGGCCTAACCTAATTTTACATTATTGAATTTAATTTCAGTTAGAAATTTAGAATATTGTACCTAATGAAATTATAAATTTATTATAATAGATTCTTTTTAAATATTGTTATTTCAACACATAAATTATTACGTTGTTTACAGTCGAACAAAAATAATATATTATATTTTTATATACATTAACAATTGTAATATCCTGTATACTGAAGTTCTCACGTGGAACTCGATGTTTCATACTGAAACTATCAATATCAATATTTTAAATTAAATTTTTCACATTTTTAACATTTGTTAAAAAAAAATAAAAATTTTATATGTACATACCTACTTCTATAAGTAAACAAAATTCTCATTGACATTGTATATATTTATATGATTATAACAAAAAAACCGTTTTAAATCTGTATCTTATATATACCTACTATATACACGCTTTATTAAAAATACATTTTTAAACAGATTATACAAAAAATTGAAAATAAAAAATGTATTTTTCATTTGCTCACGTTGTGTTTGGATTAAATGATTTTTGCTTTATTTATAATAAAACTGTACAAATAGAATTTTTGTTTTAATTTTGAGGTTTTTAAAAATATTATTACTATAGAAGAGTTTCCAAGTCGCAAAATAAACCTGTCGGATTATATTTCCTGCTTTTATATGATATTATGCACGTATATAACATTGTCAAAGCCTATATAATGATTGTGTTTATATTGTACATATATTGTATTAATACCTATTATACTATATAATAAATATTTATTAATCGTATTGCTTATCTTACAATTTAAATAAAAATTGTTACAATTTATTGTTAAAATCTGTAAATATATGTAGGTATTACAGCTATATCTACAGCCCTTGTTGCCGATGCTTTTATTTCTAAACTTTAAATTTAAAATAGGCGTTTAAAATATGAGGAGGGTTTTCCAAACAATGGACAAGATTATAATCCATTATTATTGATTAATTGACTCGAATTGAACATGAAAAAATTCCATATGGATATCCATAGATTCTGAATAATATTATGTTATTGTGACTTTTGAAACGAACTGATAACAGGTTGAAAATCGTCGTTAAATGTGTTCCAAAAGGTTGAGCCTATTGATTATTATTGATTTTACCATATTTTTGAACATAATATGTGACTTTTGATTTTAACCTACACAAACGTGGTCCAATACCCACTCGTAAACCGACGAATAATTGCAGTGCTGTAAAATGAGTGATAATCATACCCTACACAATTATTGAAATAAAATACTTTAACCGTGTAACTTACGTCGAAATCTCAAAATGTGTTTTCTCTGTGGCAGTCATATCGTTAACTATACAACCGTGAGCCGACCACTATATTTTATTGACATAAAATCGAATCCTGCGGTGAATTGGCACGCGTAATTTGACCGTGAACATACGACAGCAGCCGATGATTGTTGTGTAAATCAATTCCGTTTTTAATCGTATTGATGTGTTATTATTGTTTTTCAAAAGATAATATATATATATACGAGAAGAAAATAATTGTCAGAAACAATAAATCGTGTCACTATTATTATACGACAAAAAAATAAAGTGTTAAAAATGTTTAGACTGCCGCAGATATAATAATATTATATATTGTCGCATATACAATGATGGACGTTATTGATCGACTGAAATTAAATGCACTCGGAAAACCGTGAATACATATAATATCGTTCTATATTGTCGACCTTGTTGTACGATATTAATTTACTTATAATAACACCACGTATAGTTATTTTAAAGGGTCATCCGTGTTTATATAATATTTGCGGTATTATATTACGTTAGAAATAATTTTTTTTTCTGTGCACACGATGAAAATAATAAATTATATTAATACTTATACCTATATATTATAATGAACATGAAAAAAATATTAAAATAGTGCAATTTTTTAGTAAAAATATACTAATCCTTGTTGTATAATGAAAATACGTGTAATATAATGCGCTGAACCAAATATATCTGTGATTTCAGTAAAAATATAGATTATTTTAATAATATGTTTGTTAATATACGTCCAATAAAATGTTTGTTGATTTAGAAATAAAATATTTGTTAATTTAACAGTAAAATAACAAAACGTATTACCTGCTATTGATTTAACAATATCATTTATCAATGTCTTGGGTAAAATTGTCTAATTGAATACAAATTTATATGAATTAACAAATATTTTATTAATTCGATTATACATATTTTGGATTTCTTTCTTTCTTCTTCTTCGTAGAACAAACGCCCATTTGTTAATCAAAACAGTCAATTTAAACAGAATATTTTTTCAATTTAATAACATATTTAATTATAATAATAAAAATATTTGTATTAATTTTACAAATTATTTTTATTAAATTATAACATATATTTTATATATTTACAAAATGAATTTGTTATTGTAAACACATTTTTTTATTAATTTAACAATATATACATTAAAATAATAAAAATTATATTATTTCAACATATTATATACATATATAACATATTATATATTATTTGTTCGTTTGTTAAAATTTGATTATTGCATATTGTTAATTCTACCAATAATATTTGGTTCAGTGTGTGTTTCCTCGGCGGTTTGTAAAATTACGATTTTTCGACATATGCAATTGGTTATAAATTATAAGTAACTATATATATATATATATATATATATAGGAATACTTTATGCTCGTGTGCGTATTGTCTATAGATATTTGTTGTAGTACAAACCGGCTGTAATATATGAATCGGGGAAAAAAAAATGGCCATACATCGTTTCTGACTACTGTATATATACGCTTTATAAAATATATATACGACTAATAATAATAATAATAATAATAAAATAAAATAAAAAATACCGGACGAAAATGAAACCATGTACATTGTATTGGTCACAGACACACCCCACCATCATCGGCAGACAAGTAATATGAGAAGGGTCTCGGGTTTTCATATTAAAGCGAAAAAAAAAAATATCGTTGCCCGTCCATATATATATATATATATATATGGCAATTATATATCATAATATCAGTATATGTATACGATGAAACTCGACAAAACGAAATACTTAGCAAAATATATTATTACAGACTATACTGTACAGATGCATATTATAATATAGTGTGATTACGCATGCCATATTTTTGTACTCGTGTTTATTATACACATAAAGGAAAAAAATTGTATATTTAATTTTCGTCAAACAAACTGATTTACTTTAAGACTATACAAGTGAGCGTTTTTATATATAGTCAGTATAGAGTACATTATATACATTACATTATAATATATATATATGGTATTCAATTTGCTGACGTCAACTGCATAGTTCTGCAGACCCTATTTCCCCTTGACAGCAAATATCAACTCGTAGAAGACCCTCATCCCCTGCAGGATACGTACATAATACATATGCGCCCCTAATAATTTCACGATCTAAACAATTGATATTAGGAATTAAATTCGGTGGATATATTTTAATTTTTCCATGATCTATTAAGTTCAATTATTACGTAAGCGCCTAGGGGGAGGGGGGTCTGTCGTGTGCTTACGTTTGCTGACAAGGGGGATGAGGGGGCGAGGTTAAAACCATGCTGACGTCGGTAGTAATAAAATAAAATCAAAATATGTAGGTACTTACTTTTATCAAAATATGTAACAAAATGTTTCATTTATTTTTAATTAATTCATATATAAAATTCGGAAATTTAAAATTTTTTTTTTAATAGAGGGGGTCATCGGACATTTGCTGACAAAAAATGCCAAAAATGTGCAAACGAAATATTTTAACGCCCCCCCTCCCCCTAATACAAATCCTTATTATTGTTTCTATTATATTACAATTAAATACAATTAGTATATATATATTTATATTTATAACATAACCTCATTTTTTTGGGGGGAGACGCGTTATTACTCAATCGTATCATATCTATAATCTATACATAATAAAATATGTGCACTATATATTTATAGTATAATATATTGGTGAATACATACTTGCTGTGATTTCGTACCACGCATAAAAATATTAAAATATGGTTAGGATCCACTTTTTGCATTAAAAGAAAAAAAAAAAGGTGCACTTGGCTCTTCGGGTGTCAGTAGGGGTGGATGCACTTGAACTTCGCTACTGGGCAGGATACTCTTGGTGGATGTATTGCATTTAATAGCAATGCTAAATCATTGCATTCAATAAAACGATTCTGAGCGTAACTTCGGTGTAGTATACATAACTCTTAATATTAATTATATTATCATATAGTATAAAACTACGAAAGCAAATTTGGTTTCCGCCTTTAAAAAAAAATAAAAAAATATCCCAAAATTACAAGAAAATTTAAAAAAACTTAATCAACGTAAAAACATTACTAAATGAAATATTCGATGGAAATTTCAAGATTTTCAAGTCATTATTTTCGAAATTACGAAGAAATGAAAAATCTCGATTTGCCGTTTATACCTCATTTTTTGTAGTTTTTCCTTACGCATTAAAAAACTGTTGAGAAAATCGAAAACTGATCTCTTTAAAGTGCCAGCTGGATGAAATTTGCTACAGGAAACCATGTAAGCTTGCAAAGATCGGAGCACTCCTTCTGGTAGTAAATTTGTTAACAGGGAGAAAAATAATAAACATCATTGTAAAACCACTAGCTCCCTCGCTATGCACTCAGAATCTAAAATGCAATAAATATTAAATTATATTATGTATGTCCACAAAATATAAAAGAAAGTAATTATTTAGTTATTGTTGTTCGGAAACATTCAAATCAAACCGACGCAACGCGATTCAACCATTTGAGTCCATTTATATATTATATATTATGACCTATAATATTTTCGTTATCTATCGTGTACGCCGCGGCGATAATCGGCATTTTTTCTTTAAAAACGCAATAATACTCGTACCTATTTATATTTTATATATATATATATATATATATATTATATAAATACGATACGACATGGGCGTTTAGAAAAAGTGTATGCGAATTATTAGCATATTTTACATCGTAAAATGCTTGTTCCAACAAGAATGTCGTAAAAATAAAAGAAAAAATGACGATGATAATAATCACTCGATGTTTATGAATATGTCGAGGGGAAATATTTTTATTCGCCGAGCGAAATTGATTTACGGCCTTGCGTTTTAACGGTGTTATATTATTATTATTATTATTATACGCTTATATACGTCGTTAATTGAGTTTGAATCACGGTGAAATTTATATGCGCACAACTATCAACAGAGAAAAAATGTGCTGAAAAGTATATTACACAATATTTGAAATTCAATTTAATTATTAGTGTAAAGAGTCGAAAGTAGAAATAGCTATAGCACATATATATATATATATATATATATATATATATATATACCTACAGGATCATAACTTATTGTAACCTTTTTATCCTAAGTAAATTAAGTTTTTTAATTTCGTTTTCTTATAAAAAAAAAAATAATTGGTCTGGCTATTTACGGACTATAATAATGAGATACCTACCTACTACAATAATAGTGATTATTTTAAAATCATTTTCATTTTTTAAATGAAATAAAATACTGTAGTAGTCAATTTAAGCGATTAGTTTTGTGAACATTTTGTTGAATCAATTTATCAACTTCACCATGATTGAATATCAATTAAATAGGTCGTGGATTTTGGCCCGTTGACCATAGTATTTTTAATTTAAAACCATCGTTATTTTAATTTATTTTATTAATTATTTTCAATATTTCAAACATAAAAATCATGTTGTTGTATTGGATTAGTTCAAAAATAATTTCATGTTTAAATATTTGAATAACTTAAAATTTGTTTTATGATGTAGTTAACATATTTTTTTTTTAATATTTGGATGCTTTTCAGAAGTATTATTTACAAAATGTAAAATATCTACTCGTATTTAAATACTATAAATAAAATTCAGTTTTATTTAATTTGCATAATATGTTGAATGTATAATATCTAAAATATAATTATGTAATAGGGATATAATGTATTATAAGTCATAATATGATTATAAAATATAATATAAAGCAAAACTGGGAAGCATAAGGAGTTATTAAAAAAGTAACTATATTGTTACTGAAAATAAGTAACTTATAACTTAACAAGTTACTTACGGACGACCTTTTAACTAGATTTGTTACCTACGTAATTACCAAACTAACTACTATATATAGTAACATATCTCATTATCAGGTATTGTGATTTAAAATGTTAATTTTAAGTGCTTTATTTAATATAACAATTTTTTTTTTTAAATTCAAAACAAATTCGTATAAATAATAGTTTATATTGTTGATAATATTATTGGTTATTATGTTTTCCATGAAGATTAATGATAAATAGATCAAACTCTATACACGCAAAAAAAAAGTAGTTCGATCTATGGCTAAATAGGTGTGACAAGTAATATTCACGTTTTTGTCCAGTTGTGCCTATTATTCATAGGATGAAAACATAAACTGTGACGTCAACTGCTGAGGATTCTTAAATGTAGACAAACGAGCATATCTATATCGTATCAGCTATTAATGTCATCGACAGATGACGTAGTACGCATGCGCAGTTCATATCGCTGACATACCTAGATATTTAGCCACTGTTCGATCATGGATAACACAACTATACAGTAACAGCACGTTATGTCCTGAAACCCACGCAGATATTACGTATAATAATAACACAATAATTCCGATAATAAAGTTGAAACTAAAAAAATAGGACCGCTAAATAAATTATTGTCTGATACATGGTTTAAACCAAGAAATATTTAAACAAATTACGGTTCATTATACTACGTTTATTTTTATTTTATAAATAACTCAAATGATTTGCTTGTTTCAAAAGTGACGTATAACTTATTTAAGTCACTTAGTCAAGTAAAGTAACCGTAATTTAAGTTTTTAAAACTGTGTAAATTTCCTAATATTAATATTAGGTAGGTAGGTATTATGTGAAGTATACGCCAAGTCGACCAAATCGTGTTGAGGGTGGGACTTTTTATTTTTTGCTTATTTCTTATCACTACCCCCTAAAAATTGTGGCTCTGAAGAGATAATCGTAGTTGCCTCCCGAACTAAAATAGACTCGTATAATTTTTATACGAGTTGACCCGGATTTTTATCGTAACCGAAAATGGTCTATACCAGTTTCCTTCTAAATATCCGGTAGTAAAATATACAGGTATAAGATAAAGAGGTTCCAAAAACTACTCAAAAACGTGCAAAAAAGTAATGGTGCGGTACGGTGACTATAAATAGTGACGATCCTACCCAAGCTATGAGCGAGGTGCTCGTGTGGCTTTACTTTTGATACGTTTTATGGGTATACTTTTTTCGGATGCGCCTATAAACTGGGACGGGTCACTCGCTCGTTTCGCTTACCAGGACAGTTTAATTCGAATCGATCCGAATCGATTTGTTGTGAAACACCACGTCGAGTAAGTAATATTTCAAATTAAATACGTTTAAATGTAAATAAGTTCATGAAACTAATAATCGGAGCGTTAATTATTGGCAGTGGGTGAAGGGGGGGGGGTGGTGGCTTTTCGTGTATTTTTGGAAGCGACTATAGTATGGTTTGAAAAAAATGTCGTCCCTGAGTATAATGCATAGATGCCTTTAGATTTGAATGTTATATACTATTGTATTGAAATACGTTTTATTTTAGATTTATTTAGAAAGTATTTAGAATACCTATTAAAGTAGGTATAGGTATCAAAGTATTTGATATTTTTGTCAACGTCGTTTTCGATCTGCTCCTATATACCAAAGTATAGACAAACTCGATTATTTGTCACGGGTCAGCCATGTGGCTCATTAATGCAATGTAACGTCATGAAATGAACTCTGATCGATAGACAATGGATTCTATAATATACACACCGTGCCGCAGTTATAGAACGCGAGAGATGCTGAAATTGCACCGTTAATTCTATGTGTTTGTTTGAAACGCGCAACGCGACGTCCTTGAGAATGAAATACTAGATTCGGCCATCTCTATCCGGTGTAATAAACTGTAATCAAAAACACCGTAATATAAAAAAAATGATATAAAATAGCATATAATATGCGTTGTTATCGATTTGATTTCATTCGTTGCCACATTCGATTTTCGTCGAGTCCCGAGGAGTAGAAAATAATAAAAAAAAATAATAATAAAATAAGATTTATTATATTCCTTTTTATTTTTATTTATAGGTACTTTGTACTTATACTTATACTTTAACATTTTACGCTGTAGGTATACTACAATATTGTGTGACCCGCTTGTGTGGGAAAATTGCCAATAATCTCACTGTATATAGTCGTTTCGATGCACATTGAATGCATCGAAAACTGCATTTGGATTTGATAATATTACAAGTGAAACACAGCAGACGCAGTATAGAATTGTATTTTCGTACTTACAATAATATGTATAAAATTATATAAACGATCTACCGAGTGGTATATTTTGACTAGAATCAGGAAGTAATAACGCGGTTTTGAAATCGATTGAAAAAAGAAGCAGTTAACCCGGAAAAAATCGAAACCATTTTTGCTTTATTTTTTTCATATATTACCTACATTATGATTTTAAATCCAAGTTTCTTCAAAATCGACATTTTTCACACTACCTATATATCGTTTTAGTATTTTCAAAAGGTACATTTCAAACTATAAGCACGGGATTATTTGTAAGTCCACGATTAGAAATAATAAAAATGTTCTAAATCGTTTTTAAAAAATATCGATCTAAACAATTTAAAACACACAAAAAGCCTGCAGTGAAGATTCCATTTTGAAAAATAAATTATACACATTGATTGACGATGTAGGTAGATAACAAATCGATATGAATAATTAGATTTATCGCAAATGACATACAAACGTATCTATATCTATCGATTGAGAAATTATATAGCGTGTCAAGGTAAAATCACACTTAAACGATTATATTTTGTGGTCGGTTCTTGTGTTGTAAATGCTAGAAAATAAAACTGTAATTGTAAAACACTACATATTATATTATGTTTATAAATATATTATTTAATACCTAATTGAAATTGCACAGATATAAATAAAATTTCAAATTACCATTAATATAGGACATGATATTTTTTCATGTTAATATATATAATGTGAGGAAAATAGTAAGTATATTTATTTTCGTGCCTACGCTAAACCTAAATAACATTGATATTTTTGATTGCATTATATATAAATCAAGGTCAATGTGTATGTGTGTGTGTGACTGTTTTTTTTATTTATATTTTTTAGTATTTACCAAACCAAAAAGTTAAATTATTTTTTCTATCCAAAAAGTAGGTAAATAATTAAAATACTAATTCGAACAAAAAATAATATATGTTTATCCAGATTTTTAATATAAACTTTATTTTATGATGATCAAATATATCATAACATTATCGTGTATTATCTATTGATGTGTTAATATAAATTCGATTAATTTAAACAAGCCCTGTAAACGTATTATTTTGCAAGGTCATTTCGTCTTCTTAAAACATCCGCTTTGCCGTTGTGTTTAGTAATATATATTTTGTATGGCTGTTAATTTGGTAACTGATGTTTATAGGCTTTACTTTCATTGCGATTTTAGTGTATAAATTAGTGAAATAAAATTCGTTATGGCGAAAAAATCGATGTTTTTACAGAAACCGTTAAAAGTAAATAGAAATTGCAGTGGTGGGAGAGTGTCATACTTAATCGTGATAAAAACAAATCATGTAGGTACACGAAATAATATGAATTATTTATTGCAAAATTGCACTTTGTGAAAAGGCTGTCTAGACTGGTCAATTTATAAACCGATTCTTTTATAACTCGTTATATTTATATATACCTGATACACATAATATGTATAGCTATATTATAGGGAAAAGTAAATTAAATTTAAAGTTAAAAATTATTGATATTAAGAGTTACAGTGCATTTCTTTATGGAATTTTCACTTGGCGACAATCAAAAATTTATCAAAGTATACCTATACACTAGGGTTCCGTTTTTTGCGGCATTGTCCCGCTTTTGGAAGTGAAGTCCCGTTATTTGTCATATAACATTTTTCTAAAAAAAATTAGTAGAAAATTGACGAATGACTTTTTTTTATTGTTATCCTGTTTTTCAATTTTTAAATTATGTTCACCTTACTATACACTCATCAATGAGGATTTTATGCTTGTATCCTATTGTTATTAAAAAAAAAAAAATAGGTAGGTAGTGAAAAAACTATGGAAGAGTATAATAATTGTTACTAATAAGTTATAATGTATAATATTATACCTAATAGAAAAATGAAGATTATAGTTATAGAATTAAATTAAATTATAATTCTTTTCTTCTTAATCATCTTTTGAAAATATTAACAATCTACAACAATATTTGTATAAATAATTAAATAGTAAAAAAATAAAATGTAGTTTAACATTTAATTTTTATTTAAATTATAAATGAACAAGAATGTGTTCTATGTATAATGTACACCTATATATAATATATTTATGTCCATATGTCGTATATTAATTTCAAAAAACATTTATTTAAATAATGATTTTTGGAATTTTTTTTATTTTTCCATGTTTAAAATGATACAGAAGTTTTTCTGTCACATAACAATAACTTCATCGCACAAAACTTTACTATATTTTAATTACAAAAAATATTTTCTGTCACTCCACTCTTCCTGTTACAGACATAATTGTATTCTTAGAATTGTGTATAGGTACACGTAATACAATTGTAAATCGAAGTAAGTGTACTAATGCATGATTAATCATCAACAAGTCCACTATTGAAAAATGCCTTTGAATCAATTCTGCAGTTTCATAAAATATTTATCCATAATCATTCATTATTCAATTATTTCACATTGATATATTTATAATTAAAAAATGTATGTCACCTAGTCTTCAACAATAAAATCCATTAGGCGCCAAAATATTTTAACTAAGCGACATGTACGTCGCCTAGTTTACTAACTTAAAAAAACACTGAACAGTTTATAGAAAGAAAAATAAATAGACTTGGTTAAAAAGTTATAATTTAGTTAAATACTTGCATATTTTTATGCTAATAGCTATATGTGTGTATGTTGCTTTATATTATATATATATATATATATTTATATATATATATTATAAAAAATATTCCATTAAATTGACATCGATAATATAAACTGCAGTAAGAATTTTTACTGGCCTTTGAATTGTTTTCAAAAATAGCGTTGTACTCGAAATTTTAAACGAGGATACGAAACAAAATCATTTAAACAGATCATTCACGTGCACCTACATACATTTTTGTTGTTAAATTTCCAGTGTTAATTGTCGGAAGGGAATTAATTTCGATGTTCAAACAGGTAGGTACATAATATACGTAGGTAGGTAAGTAGGTACGAATAAATGAAATTATAAAGTACAAAATACGAAAAATAAAACGCATAAACACGAAAACAAATTTTGCGACTGAAAGCTAAAAGGTTATAACAAACGTTACAAAAAAAAAAAAAAAAGTAAAAACGAATATAAATAACGAAAAGCGGATGTTATTCGCCTGTAGGTAGGCCACTGATATGGGTGTGTGTTATATTATTAAATTTTGAAAGCGATTATTATCGGTTAGTCCAAAAAAAAAATATGAAACACGCATCGTATATAATATACACATATACACAATCGATATATCTAGATTTCCCGCTCAGAATATTTAACACTAAGTATACATTAACCTGAATTTAAATAAATACCTATTATGATCATACATTCTTTAATCGATTTTATGGCTATAGTAACCATTATTATATTGTGTCCATTGTGTTCATTAAAAATAAGGTAATTTTACGTAAACGGAATAAAATCAAAAATATAATATCGTAACCTTAAACGTTCAAATTCGAGACGAATCGTGGTGAATGTTTAAAATAAAAAATGCTGTGGTAGGTCGTACATAATATACTTGATAAAAAAAAAAAAAAAAAAAAAAAACGAATACCATTTCTTTACCGGAACTAGTAAAAGAAACATAATATTGATTTTTGTTTTAGCATCAGCTATTGTTATCTCTCGTCCGTCCTCCCATCCAGCCAAATCGAAAATAATAAACGTCTCATTACCGAGCCATTCCTTCGGTTTCATCATTGTACGCACGAGCGGAAACACCTCGCCCACGAGAAATTCTTAGTCGAGACGTCGTCGATTGCAATCGTTTTTTTTTTTTTTTTGTGAAGTTTTAGTATTATCTATATTTCGGTCGACGGAAAATACGTACAATTTGCATTTATTACGGATTGTAGTGTGATACGTATACCTACGCCTACATACCATATAGTATGAGCACCGGAAATGTATATGTTATGGGTATATATGTAGATGAATGTGTTTTATTATAAATTGTCCGTGTTGCATTTTTTTCTAATTATTACTGCTGTTAATGGAAATATGATGGGATTATGTTCAGTCTCGTTCCGCGCGAGGAGGTACTCGCAAGAGACCTCCGAAAAGACGAGATATTATAAACATTACCTATGTTTTATATTGATATACGCGTTTGCGATCGTATTAAAGTGTTTTGTATTGGAATTCGTTTTATTAATTTGTGTTGCCGTATACGTCAAAATCCACATTGACGTAAGCGACAACCCCTATTTACCTATATAAACATAATATAAATGTACAATACTTTTATAAGACAGCTGTTTTATGAAATCGACAAATATTTGACTGTTTAATGCGACACATCGCTGGCCATCATTATCCATATTATGTTTCATTAATTCAATATTGATTACCACAGGGTGTGCAATTTACAGTAGGGACCATCTCAGCGAGGTTTTAAAAGACCCGTGCACAGCGGCTCATGGCGTATTTTTCCACGTTCTCCTCGTAGTACACTTTGAAACAGACATTTTCTTTGGGTAAATATCACGCGTGTTATAATCAACTCTACAGTCCGCATTATAACGGGCTTTGAGCCCGTTTTTCTGTCATTCTATGTTTTTCCTCATTAATCAATCGGTGTGTTGTCATTATTACGCCGCATATTATAGTACTTTAACTTATTTTTCTGTTTTATTTATATTTTAATACCTTATATGTGAGACTTTGATTGTCGGGACACCTTAATGGTTCATCCCTTTGCATTTGATTGAATATCTCAGCTTGGAGAGAATACAAGTTTGTAATATAATATGTGTATATAAAATAGTGACAATTTGCTAATTTCACGACTCTCCAGAGTCTAAATTACATTAATTTGAACGTGTTATTTTGTTATGGACGTCGAGCGGTCTTCAACTACACAAGGTTAGTAGGTATATTTAGTTATAATAAAACTGTCATAGGACGGAAACACATATAGAGGGACATAACGCACAATGGAAGTCACCACATTTCGATTATAACCTCTCCTACCTATTTTGTATGTCGTTATATTACAAATGGCGCCCAACATAGGGCTCGAACCTACGACTCCGAGATTAAGAGTCTTCTAAGTTTTAAATATAATAGGAATATGCGATCAGTGAGAAGAGCTGAACCATTAAGGTGTCCCGACAATCAAAGTCTCATATATAAAGTATGAAAAGAAATACAACCGAAAAGTAAGTTAACGTAATATATGCGGCGTAATAATGACTACACACCAATTAATTAATGGAGAAAAATATAGATAATGATAGAAAACCGGGCTCAAAACCTGTTATAATGTGAACTGTAGAGTTAATTATAACACGAGTGATATTTACCCAAAGAAAATGTCTGTTTCAAGATTATCTTCGTAGTCGCATAACTCTCTTATACATATACACAGTCGGCGGTATAGTCTGCAACCATGTATATGGCAAGTGTTGAGTGTACTACGAGGAGAACGCGGAAAAAGACGCCGTGCACTGCTGTGTACAGGTCTTTTAAAAGACCTGAGATGGCCTCTACTCTAAATTGCACACTCTGAGGTAATCAATTGAATTAATAAAACATAATATGGATAATGATGATGAGCGATGTGTCGCAAACAGCTAGATATTTGTTTATTTCATATAACAGCTGTTTTATAAAATAATTGTACATTTATATTATATTTATATAGGTATGTATTACAGTAGTATATAATAGGATATCTATATTTTGAATTTTCTCGGCAAAAACTAAAAATTGGAGTGAAAATAATTCCAATTTCTGACTAATATATATATGGAAAATTGGGTTTTAATCTATTATTATATACGTATATCGTATGGGTTTACGTGTATAAGTTGTACAAGTATAGAATAGTATAGGACTATAGTGATGATCGGAGGGGACACAGAGTATCCATCTTACATGTCAAATATAATATATCTATACTGTATACAGTAGTTGACTACACAATGCATTATTGTTATTCGCCGGTTTAAAATAAAAGTGTTCTAAATTCGATTTTTTTTCTCAGTATCGAATTTTTAATAACATCTCATTGACATTATTAAGACTCACGTGATTATATTAAAAACAAAAACACTGCAAGATTTATATATGCCAATTATTATTATTGAAAAGGTTCATTATTATCATATATCCTATAAAACATATTGCAATTAATAGAGCCTAAACATTTTATGATAAGCCCATTTCGTTTTTAAGCCAACGTTTTATTATTATTCTATATACACGCCACATGCCAGGTATCGAATGAAATGTGATGGAAATTATATCGGTTTAATAAAATGTTTGGTATATAATATTATAGTTTTATGTATTGAACGATGATAGAAATCATTAACATACCAATTATAGGTGATTGAAATATCAACAATGCACGATGCACGTTTGAAAAACATTGATAGCGATTAAAACATTTTCAGATATTTAACCTTTTTGATATATATAATATATATCCATAATATTATATTAGATTTTCGCGTTAGATTATTAATTCAATTATTTTTTTGTCTATATTTTATGTGATATGAGCACCGGTATACATAGAGTGGACCAAAACTTATATTTATATTAATTTTTACTTGGCAATCATCATTTTTTTGTCTAATGGAAAATCGAATTCGGGATATATAGTTTAAAACGAATAATTGCCTCGTTGACTTAATACGATCAAATACTATATAGCTAGGTATAATTTAGCCAAAATATCATATTTTTATTATAGTTATTAATTAGGTACTCGTAAAAAAAGAAACTTCTGATTAGATATCTCTTCAATTTTGAAAATATCAATAGATGAAAAATTTATTCACTATTCTTATTTTTAGTTTAAGACTATAGTATCATGTATAGTATATACATACATTTTACCGGAGGACATAACCACAGAATAAGTTAATCAGAATGGACATTTTTGGGTATTCCGAAAAATACTTTTCATGTTGAGAAATGGGCTAAGTATAATCTTACAATAGTTACGACAATAGTATTTTTCATATGTTACATTTTGGTTCACTGTTATTCAGAAATTTTAATAGTGAATTAATGGTGATACAAATGAAACAATATATATAGATATACTACACTTCATATTTTTGCTTCAGGCGTGCACAATGCACATTATTGTATCCAGCCTATTTTATGACATGGCGACCCATTTTTTCAGCTGCTCATAAGAATGTGTGTAGCTAATTAATTTTCAGTGTTCATACTGATTTATGTTATTCTATTGCATACCAACTTAATACTTATTATTATACTGTATAATTTAATACAGAATAAGTTAAATCAAAATGGTCACTGATGAGTGATGATTGATAAAAAAATAATTATAGTTATACACTGTTTGGCAAAATGTACATGATAAAAAGGAATGATAGTTATATTGAGGTTAATAGAAACAATTAAATTACACAATTTCTGATGAACAGGGTGGCTATAATATAATGTAACTTAAATCTGAAAATTGTTGCAAGACTAAATTCTGAACTCTGAACAATGTTGGGAAGGAACGCGTTATTTTTTATGGGAACGAAGCTGGGACGCGTTCCTTTTAAAATAAAGGAACGAGGAAAGTTCCTATTTATGAGGAACGTGAACGGAATTTTCTCGTTTCTCCTATTATGTAAAAATAGGATTTATTACGCATGTAATATTAAACACACATTATTAATTATAACATACGAGACACGAGTATAATATCATATTTTAAATGTTTATATTTTGTAGAAATTATTTAGTGTTGGCTGGCATAACTGTATATTAGTTTAAATTTGAAAATAATTAAATGATAATTTATTATCAAAGAATATTCTAGGCTGGAGATAGATAACAACCACGAACTAAGGTTAGAGGTTACAAAAAACGGAAAACCCGTTCAATGTGTTCATGTATAATGTATATATATATTCTTATCTATGAATGTGATTATCGTGTGATATTTGCCAAATTGTTATTTATATGTGTACTTAATAAATAAAACAATAATAATGATAATAAATAACTTAATATCTAAATATTTTTTGATATTTATTTTTTTAAATTGTAAAAATATAATATGATTTTCTACTATTGAAAAAAAAATGAAAACTAAGGAACGAGTTCCTTTTTTAAGAAATAAGGAATTGGACGAGTTTCTTTTTACAAAAGGAACGAGGGACTGAACTAATTCCTTTTTAAAATAAACTTCCCCAAAACTGATTTTCAACACGTGGTGGACATAGGTACTTCAGACTACTCGACAGTGTCCATTTTCATTTAATTTATGTTTTATTTTGTGATCAAACTACGAATTTTCGTTTAAGAAGTTTACGTTTTCTAATCATACTAATTCCATGAAAATCAAAATATGACAATAATATCTATTAATGATTTTTTTACATTTTGACCATTTTTATATTCAAAAGTTCTTGTATTTATAATATTAAGAAACCTCAACAGTTAATATCACGATAATAGTAACGAGAAACGTTAGGTACTCATCTGTTAATTTGGTAATTATGCTATTAGTCAAGTCAAAAAGTCAGTACCAATAGGGGAAAAAAGAAACTCGTTGAGTTTCAATAGTCGGTTGTTTTCGGTAATTACTTTTTAGTACCTCTGTAACTTGCCACGATTCTCATTGTCGCTAAATACCGAAATAGGTACAATATGTATACGTTATTATTGTCATATCCATGCGGTGAGGATGCTATTTTCCGAATAAATCGTTTGTCAATACGTCAGCAGTGGCTGCCGCCTCAACTGTCGTGAAATAGTTCAATCGGAAACGTATTGAATTGATGTTTTGTGCGTATATATACGTACCTATATAAATGTATGTGAAACGGACAAAGAGAGCCCCGCAACAATCGACGGAAAAGGGACGAAGAAACCTTTTGCTGTCGGTATTTTTTTTTTTTTTTTTCACATACCCTCGTGTGACAATCATTTATATATGATAATAATGTAATGTCAAACAGTGTATATTCGGTATAGAAACAACATAATCATTGCGCGATCCGCACACGATATTTATATAAAATGATATCAACGCGATACGTCATCCGCCCCGAACAGTTCGGCTTCAGGCCCCACCACAGCACCACCTTCCAACTAGTAAACATCCTAGACGACATAATTTCGGCCAAAAATCTAAGTAGGAAAACCGCAGCTGTCATCCTCGACGTCCAAAAAGCCTTCGACAAGGTCTGGCATCCCGGCATCATCTTCAAGCTAATTTCCATAGGAATCCCCACCCAACTAGTTAACATTATCAAATCATTTCTCCAGAACAGAAAATTTTCCATCAAAGTCGACAACAATTTCTCCTCTCACAGGAACATCTTTGCCGGGGTCCCCCAAGGCTCCTGCCTCTCCTTCCATCTATTCTCACTGTACGTAAACGACCTCCCTGTCCACCCCAAAGCTAAATTCGCACTCTTCGCCGACGACACCCTTCTCTACGCCACCAGCAAATATCACTCCGCGGCAGCTTCACACCTCCAAAAACAAATCAATCTCATCCAACCGTGGTTCAAACAGTGGAGAATTTCTATAAATCCCTCAAAAACATCCGCCATCTTCTTCTCTAACAAAAGTATCCTAAACACTCCAAAACCCAAAATCCTCAACACCCCGGTTAGCTGGTCCTACTCGATTAGATACCTGGGAGTTATCATTGACAGGAATCTAAATTTCTCAGCCCACACCAAATTCGTCGTCAACAAAACAAAAGCAGCAGGCCACCTCCTCTTTCCCATGATAAACAGGAAAAGCCTTCTCTCCATCAGAACCAAACTATACATCTTCAAAGTCTACATGCACCCCATCCTAACATACGCCTCCCTCGCATGGGCCTCCAACATTTCAAAATCCAACTGGACATTGAAAACATTCTACGTTAGCAACCACACCATCAGGAAATCCACCAACATCCCGTCCATTCTCGACTACACCAATACCACCTCTACCAAACTCAAACAGTCTATTTCTTCGTCCCCCTTTCCACACATCGCGTCTATCTCAACCCGCCCCGGCCTACTCAACGGCCACCAAAGAAACCGTCCTCTCAACTTCTAAATAATCTAAAACCATAAAATTCACCTCCTCACCACCTCACAACACCTGATACATCCAACCCTCTGGTAGAAGCACAAGTTCGAGACAGTGTACCCCCCCACACACAAAGCAAGTCAATTCGATACGTCCACCACGTTTGAAGCACGTCGCGTTACACGATTTCTAGTTTTTCCTTTCCAATTCTGCACTCGATTGAATTACGAGTTTATTATAATGTCCGTAGTTGTACATAATATATACCTATTTATCGCGTAATATACAATATGTTTCAATATCGTATTATGTTTTGTAAACGACAAAATCGAACAAATCGTTTTCAATGTTATTATACGCGTTGCGTGATCGCGGGGCTCGCAAGAGTGGTGTTGAATTCGCATGTTCATTTGATTTAGTAGTAATATTATAATATACATTGTCGAGTGAGCTATACGAGTACCACCTATTCGTTTCACGCGAAATCGCGAATAAAATATCGTAAGTATTTTTAGAGCATCATATATTTTAATTACTTCATTTTTGCATACCTATATTTAGTGAATTTTTCTCTAGTTTATATTTCGTAATTTCACTATATTTTTAGTGTGCATGTTTGTAGACGAATATCCTGACGATAATTTGGTTATCGATAACAATGTGGCGCGAAAAACTTGATTCGACGTGATTCTTTGGTTTTTTTGTTTTTTACATCACGATGTGTCTTTACTCTTTGACGTTTTAAAGATTCAAATATTATTTCGTTATTTCATAGTCGGGCCTTCAATGAAATTCGTATATCCCCATATAATATAATACCGTAATAGCGTTATGAAGCCAATCCGGTACTTGTATATATTTTATTACCGTGAATTCGTGTCGGTCTATATTATTAAAATATATATATATATATATATTGTAATAATATATTGTACAGTGAAAACCACGTCCAGTGTTTTAAAATCAAATGAATAAATATATACATTTTGCAGATTAATAATGCGCGTATATTTACATAACAATGAAACGTCTTCGGCGGCGACGGTGACGGCGTCGGGTAGTAACAACTATTATATTATATTATATTATTATTATAAACTCTGCGCGGCGGCCCTACTCGTGAAACGAACGCGATTATGACGGGTCGGTGGTGAATTAATTTTTCTACTCGCAAGTGCACGTATATATATTGTAGTATATGAAAGGTACTGTAATACTAATAATAATTATTATAAATAATAATGTCGATAATATGCGTCACTAATTGTACATATAATAATAATAATAATAATAATAATATATAATATGACGACTGCGCCGCGATGGTATTCTACGATAAGGTGTAAAATACGATATGAGCAACGCGAAAAAAATAATATAATAATAATAAAAAAATTACTAATGTATTTTATATATAATGAACGTATGGATTGTTGTTGAAAAAGTAAAACTGCTGAAATGTCTGGAGAACACGCCACACGGCGTATATATATATATATATATATATATATATATGTAGGTAGTATACAATATATAATAATATATAAGTCGATCGGACTGTGAATAAAAAATATACTATATATAACTATGGTGACCTGCAGATATAATAATCCAAAAAAAAAGTACGTTTTAAAATGTATCCTCCTTTATTACAGAAAAAAAAACTTATTATTTTACAAGATTTCTCATAGCTCATAGGTCATTTCCATTAACGCGATTTTTTTTTTTTTTTGACCTAATCACTCTATTGTTTATATTTTTCATAGAAAAAACCGAATATTTGAAATAATTTCATTACAAGGTCGACTTATTAGCGGTGTATCTTTCAAGTGCGTATATTTATTAAGGTTGTCGATTGGAGATGGGCCCCGTCACCCATCACTCGTAAAATAGGCAATTGACTGTAAAAAAATGTTGATTTTGCATTAAAAAGACAATATAATGTGTATTATACAGGTACATTATAAAAACATCTGTTTCGCACCCTTCCTCCTATAGATATACAGGTCGAATACACTATTGGTGTCTTTATGATGAAAATATTTTGAAACATTCAATACAATGAAAATAAATAAATTTTTAAATGTGAATATACGAATAGTGCACGCAGTAATACAGTAGGTTAGGTACATAATAGTAATGTACTATAATATTATTATATCGTATAGTTCATATACCAAATAGTATCAAAATATTATTTTATTATACCGATAGGCATTAGGTCGAACCATAAAATATAAATAATGAAATATATGTAATAATCGGTGAAATTTTTCAAAAAAAGTAGTACAATTTCATGTACTTAACAATATTGTTAATGACTCTATAGGACAATGCAATAAAAAAGAGTACCTACCGTCCTACGGAAATATAAGTACGTCTGGTCACCATATATACATAACGTACAGCAGACGCGATAATAGAATAAATTTTACTGATATGATACGACTGCAGTGGTGGAAATTAAACGCATAAACACCTATTATGATAATATCGTGTCACTGGTGGGAGGAGGGGGGGAGAAACAAAACAGAAATTAATATCGATTTTTATGTATATACGGAGCACCAACGGTCGGTAAACATACCGTATTATAATATACATATACCGGCGAGACGATGGCGATTTATTTATTGATGTATGGAAACACAATGCGAATTAACACGATATAATTATTATCAATAAACATGATATTATAATAGTTTCGAATCGAACGGTCGTGTATCTTAATGATATACAATACTTAATATGTTATTATGCAATCGTTTATTTTATGACGTAACATAATAATACCACCGGTGATGATCGAAACCAGTGCAAAATCGTGTGATAAATGCAAAAAAAAAAAAAAACGAAAAAATAAAAATCCCGTGTACCTACTTGATGCAATTATGCAGAATACTTACACCGCGTCTATATAATAACAGTTGAAAACGAATTCCGATGTTTCAATATTTGAACTCTGCGCCGAGTTCAAACGTATTAAAAAAACCTCTTGTTCGCGTATATAACATCGTGTGCATTATTGTATATGTGACAGTAATTTGTAATCGCGTAATTACGTATAATTATTTCGTGTTCGGGTGTGCATATATACGTCGTACATTGTATACGTGTATTTTTTATTTATTTATTTATTTTTTTTTACTTTTAATGTCGACCCACGACGGACGGGTTTCCGATAATAATAATTCATGTCCTGGGGATATATATATATATATATGTACGTAATTAGACGAGAAAAGAAAATTTAAAAACTAAACAAAAACGCGTCTACGTGGGCATTCGCACTTCCAGTTTTAATATAGCCAACTCTGGGACGGTTTTTTTTCCGAGGGATCGTCGCCCCGGATTAAAAAAAAAAAAAAATAGATAAATAACTTATTTATTCATTTATTTCGCGCCCTTGACTCTATAGCACTCGAAAGTTGTTCAAGAAATTTGGTGACCCGATAGTGTGCTTCGCATATTATATACTTCGTATTCTGCACATTTTACTGCAGAACGTGAAATTACAGCAAGGCGTGCTTCACGAATATCGTGCCAATGTCCCCGCACAGTCACATATTATATTAAATTATAATATCACGTTCGATTTAATTTTCATTTACTCGCATCAGAACAAATAACTCAAAATCCGTTGACACACGATTGTGCGGACGGTCCAAAATTCAGGATATATATATATATATATATATGGGTATTATGAGTAGGTACTATACAGACGATTCGAAACGAAAAATCGTTCACGCGGTCGAATTATGAGAATGGTGTAATACGTCCGCAATCGTCGTGTTTTAATTTACGAATCAAATCGTATTTACATAATACGAAAGATACAATTGAACACAATTCGCTAATTTAAAATGAATAGGTTACATTGTCAGATATTATGGGAAAAATACTCGAAATAAAGTATAGGTACTTATCTGAATAGTAAATACAAATTTTACAAAGTATATTTAACTTTGTTGATAAGACACTATAGATATTTTGTTTACTTTTAAAGAATTATAGAGATACTGTATGTACATTTTGTCGGTTTTAAACGGAAAATATAGACACTATAATAATATACACTGAATATTAATGAAGTAATCTCAATTCATCGCCATTAAGTTATCCAAAAACGGATTTACCGATAGAAAAAATAAAAAATAAAAATTAATACGAAATTAAAAAAGCCGGTCAGTAGGTTGTGGAAGCACTTCGCTCGTCGGGTGTCAGTATTGGTGGATGCACTTCGCTACTGGGTAGGGTACTTTTGGTGGATGTATTGAATTTGAAAGCAATGATAAATC